>JAQIYC010000296.1:0-15628 GCA_034699545.1 Porobelba spinosa
CTAGCTAATATTATAGAATTGTTTTAACATTTTAATTATAATTTCACTTATTTTTATTGTTTATATAACTAAATTTATAAATATTTTTAAGCTACTTAAATTTTTAATAAATTTAATCTCTCAAAATTCTTTTAGTATTATTGAATTGATATAAACGTCAGTAAAAGAGTCGTAAAATAAATGATTAAAAATAAAATATATATAATATATAAAAAGGCTATAAAAGTATATAAGTATTGCTTTCTTTTTGTTTCGGCACTAAATAGCGAAATGCTTTCAAAAAATATCTTTTCGACTAAAATCATTGTATAAACTGTTTGATGAGATTTTGTTTACTCTGACTCTAACTCCAACTCAAAACTATACTCTAGTTTTACTCTAGTTTTCTGTTCAATACATCACATCTTTCACATCAAAGTCTTTTTAACAGAAAAAAGAGAAAAATAGGATTCGATTGAATAGAGGATCCCATTTGAGTGCATCACTACTACAGCCATACATAACACTCGGCATTGGGTTTAATGGCATACGAGTCGCGAAGCTATCAGTGCTTTCAATCTCAATCTCTATATACTTTTAATGTACTTTTCTATCCAATTCTCAATTCCCTGACTCTTTATGTTTTATATTTAACGAACAGTTCCACAGAATATCTAAATATCTATTTACGCGAAACCCATTTCACTATCTGTTTTCAGCCTTTATTAACGTTTAATATAAATGTATTGAATGTTTCAAACATAAGGCATAAACCGTTTCCCCAATTCTTTTCTATTATTTCGTATTTACATTATTTTTCTACACATTCTTCGCCAACATTTACATTCTGATGATTATTATGATTGGATGAGATTTGATGACAATTGGGTTTACATTATATTCAGTTTGCATTCAATCAATAACCAGAAGAGTAGTATTCAATTAGGGATGTGCAAGAAGAGTCAGCTCAGGGGAAATATCAGGTAGGGTAAAATGTCAAATTTTTTTCTTAAAAAATCCTAGTAAAGTTAGGGTATAATCCAAAAATGTCGTGGCACCAAAAAGCTACACGAACCCCATTTTTGGACATAAAAAGTTAAAAAATTTCCCCATTCCCTTTTGCTAATTTTTAAGAAAGTAATTTTAAAAGGGTACTTTAGCCGGGGGCCTTAGGGGGTGAGGTAATATATTTTTTCAAACTCAGAGAGAAATCGGCTAATCCCCTTTCTTGCTCATCCCTAATATTCAATTATATATTTTTCAAACTTAAAAGCTCTGGTGCGTGACGTCTATAAGCTATAAGTTTTTTGTTATAATAGTTGATTCTAAGCCCTTATTCTCTGCCAAATTCTATCGTATTATTTGTAATTTTACTTTTCAAACAACTTTAAACTTTTTGAAAAATTATTTGAAACAAACATTTTTTTCTTTGTTTTGTTTGTTTTTTCGTAAAATAAACGAGAATTCAATCTATTTTTATTTTTAAAGACAATATGTATGTCAATAGGTTTAGTTGAAATTTATTGTTTTAAATATAGTTTTATACTTAATGTACAAAAATATACTTTATGTTTGAATAAACATTTAAAATTTTATAATAAATAAATCGAAAAAATACAGTAGATTATTTACTAGCAAATTAATTTAATAATCTAAAATAAACATTATATTATATTTTTAAACATAATTTTCATAAGTTTTATTTTATAAAATTTACATTTTACAAGTTTAAAAAATTAATAAATTAGATTTAATAAAGTTAAAATTGTAAAATTATTACAATTATATAAACATTTTAATATTTTAAAATTATATAATCGATAAGTTATTAACTTATTATAAATAAAATATTAAACTTTAAAAAAAGTACAGAATTTGGTAATCAATGCAAAACAATGTGGAAAACGTCAGATGAAATGATTGATGAAAATGTGAGCAAATCTTAATTTATATTTAATACCCATTCCCTCGAGTCTCGTCACATATCGATCAGTTTGTGCTTTAATCAAACCGTTATATTCTATACGACTTTAAACTTCTATTGTTTCCATCGAGATCTGGAGCTCGGATTTGTTGCACAGCATAGAACAGACGGAACAGCACAGGCATACAAATGGTGAACAGCGATTGTACGCAAAACGAATAAATCTGAGGATTTGATGGCAAAAAAATTTAAGAATGTTTGCCAAACATTCCTCACAATCTCTACTCTACTCGTGCCGACCCCTCTGCGTCTCCCTGTGCTGTTTGTCTTCCATTACTTCTTATACGCCTTTTTACTTATAACCAGAGTATGGCTGCCCTCACACTCAACTCTCGCTTATTTTTGCTCTTCACGACATCCCTGTGCTCTTTCTCCTATTCACTCCGCACTTGCACCCACTCTATCGCATATATATTGTCTGATCCCTTGTTTGTCTACATTCTCTCGCATTTCTCAATCTATTTATCTGCAGAGAAGAAGAGCACCAGTAGTGTAGCACAAGTAGTATAGTAGCAGGAGCAGTATGTAGCACTGGTAGATGCACCATTCGAGCACATTTATTATATTCACGTGAACGCATGAGTTGTCCGCACCGTTAGTGGCACTGGCACTGCATCCCAATTATGATACCACTGCCATCATCTGATTCATTAGAGTCAGACTCCCGAAGATTTGCATTCGATTCGAGAACACAATCTCTGTCTGTCTTTTGCTGTTTTGTTCACCAATTCTCGCAAATAAGTGAATACAACACAAGAGATAAGAAAAAGAGTCGAGAATTTCAAAGAATATTTTCATTCAATTTCTTTATATTTCAATCATTTCTTCTCTTCAATGCTTTTCGAGAATTTCAACTCAATTATCAAAAACACAAGAATTTCTGTATTTTGTTCGGAATATAATTATTGTGTTATAAGAATTTGAATTTAATATTAATACTTAATTTATAAATTAAATTGAATTTTAAATTTTTATCTAATTTTAATAAATTAGACATAAAATTGTAAGAGATATGAAAAAGTCTAAACTTATGTAGATTTGCAAAGAATGTCAAACCGTATAACTGAAACATTTTGTTCAAAAATTTTAAACTTAAAAGTTATAATTTGTTGCAAAACCTAATTTAATAAATTAGTCATATATTCTAGTGTTAAACCAGTAAAACAACGGGTAATCAAAAAATTGTATGAAATACTGTCGACAAGAGTTTTGGTGAAACGCCATTAAAAATCGCATTTAGTTATAATGATATGGAATGTAGAGCTACTGTTACAGTAGTTGCAGTGTTCGGTAGTTTACTGTAAAGTGGATTACAGCCAATTAGTAGGAATAGTAGAGCAGCGCTACCACTCATCAGCACTATTAGTGCAATAATAATAGTAGACTATAAGTAGTGCCGGAATCGTAGCATTTGCCACATTTGCCACCTTTACGATAATGAGACATCAATTGGCTGCAAATTTTATGTTTGACTGACCACCGCTACTCATAAAATAGTGAACAGTATATACAACACTACAACACTTCTGCACTCAGACTCCTCTCTTATTAAATTTTCACTTTCTCTCTCTCTCTCTCTCTCTCTCTCTCTCTCTCTCTCTCTCTCTCTCTCTGTCTTGGCTTTGATTTATGGATTTGTGCTATAAGTGAGTTAAGAATATTCCGTAATTTCTTTACCCATAACTGATTACTTCTCATTCAAATTATGACTCGATATACGCTTTACTCTAATATGAAAATTATTCGCCAGGAACAAATTTAAGCAATTCTCGAATTATATTCAAAATTGAGATCTAAATTCATTTTACGTTTATTTTTTCGCTAACATTGATCACAACGTTTCGGAATATTCTCAAAAAGTCTAATCGAATCAGAAAATTGTATTTATATTATATTTTGTGTTCAATAAAGTTAGTGAAAAAAATGTGAATTTATTCCGAGAATTCGATAACTTATAGTTTGACAATATATATAAGAAATAGTTTTGAAAAATATATTTTTTATACTGAAAAAGCTCTTCTTATTCCTTAATATTCTTTAAATTTTCGATAAAAAAAATCTCTTTTTATCTGATATTTGGCAAAAAAGAAAAGAAAATCTAATTTAAAATTATTTATCTTTTATTTTGAAATTTGTTTTTCAAAGACAAAAAAATTTTGTATCAATAAAAAAGACAGAAAACAAAAAACTTTTATAATTATGTTTTGGTCTTTTGTTTTATTCGAGATAATAGAGTTTAAAAAACAATTTATAAAATGTTTACATAGAGTTGACAAACGATAAAATTAATTCTTATGGACAGTTGGTTCGGAAAAACACTATTTCCAGCGAAAGACTACAGACTTGAGTAGAGAAGACCAGAAAAACAATAGTTGACTCGAAAAAAGTTAAACAATGGGGAGGAGAGGGAGCGGTGAGGGAGGAGAGGGAGGATCGGGAGGAGAGAGCGTTTTGGAGAGCTATTAAGCGAAGAAGTGCGACATTTGTGTCTAACAGTTGATAGTTGTTGTGCAGAATCTTCACTCTTTTCGCTCCGTTCTTGTGCTCATTCTTCGAGAACAGCACTCTATTCAGTAGTGTTGGCACTGTTAGGCAGTGTTCGCACCGGTTATAGTGAATGCCTGAATGCCTTACCATTGGGCGCTTCCAGTGCTGAAGAGGTGCATTGAGGTGTACACCAAATGGGCCAACAACTCATCCGAATAATCCAATCGGCTTTGACTGTCTGCCCGTCGCTATGACGACGAGCATCAGTGAGTGCGAGGCGGGGGGAGTCGATGGAGTGGCGGAGCGTGCGTTTGGGGGAGCGCTTACCTCCGCTCTCCAGCACATCGCAGCACAAGAGTCTATGTGTTTGAGCGTTGGGGAGTCGAGAGAGCGGGAGTGTTGTGCACAGCGCTGAGGCGAGTGTGTTGGCACAGGCAGGGCTGGCGTGTTTTGGTGAGTGCTTGGATGGGTTGGGCGTAGCGCTGGTAATATATGTGAAGCGATCGCATGGATGCGTAGTGAACATCGCGTGAAATACGACTGATTCCGGTCAGTGCGCCAGAACGGGAAAACGGCGTTAGAACGCAATGAGCGCACCCGACAACCCAAACCCATCGCCAATATTGTAGCCTAACGTTCCTGAATCGCTCGTCGCGTACAATAATTCGTAGCGTTTTTTAAGCTATATATACATTGAATACAACAGTTCTCAATAGTAAGGCTAAGTCGATGAGTCGTTGAGGTGAACACAACTGGAACCTAAAGTTTTGAAGTCATCGCTAGAGAAGCCTAAAACCCAACCAACGCTGAAAACGTCGACGTCTCGCCTAACACTTCTCTACCACTTCTCTCCACTCGAACTACCCGAGCCTTTTGGCGAATTTTGCGAACCAGCGATTCAATTGATGCCCAATTTCTTAAAGGTGCGGAAAATAAGCTTAACTTTAACTTTATTTTTATATTATACCTAAATTATATCGTTATTTAAACTTTTTATATTCAAAAACCACTTTATTATTGTTTCCGTTGAGAAACCGAATGTTTTTTATACGTGTTTTTCGGATTCTCATTCTCTAACTATCTGTCAAATTCTTATGCTCAAGCACACTTTTTAACAACTTTTAACAAGCTCAATTTTTTCTAACCCCAAGTCATGTCTGCGCTTGTAAATGTTAATTCAGCTAATTCTCGATTTGAAATTCAATCTTGGAGAAATTTCGTTTTTTTTCTTTTATTTTGTCTAAGTCTTCATTGAATTCATTAATTTTTTCGTCAAAATATTTATCGATTTTTCCGTTGCATTTAATTCATTATATTTAAGTCATTTATCAATTATAGAAACGTTAGACTCGTTTTTGCTTTCCGTTCGCAACAAATGCTATACTTTTTTCTGCACTTATTTAACATATTTTGATATTTTGCTTTATATCACAAATATGATGAATATTATTAGTCCCTCTCCATTGCTCTCCCGGCGCTCTCCCTGTGCTCTCCCGCTCGCAGACTGTCTGTTGTGCCATAATTTATAAATAATGTTCTCTAAAGCAAA
Organism: Porobelba spinosa; assembly: GCA_034699545.1. Classification (NCBI taxonomy): domain Eukaryota; kingdom Metazoa; phylum Arthropoda; class Arachnida; order Sarcoptiformes; family Damaeidae; genus Porobelba; species Porobelba spinosa. The sequence goes on from JAQIYC010000296.1 coordinate 6,000, forward strand.
AAATAGTTCAATTAATTACAGCACAAAAACTTAATCTTTTTTCTAATGTTTTTCTTCATTTTGATCCGCGCTTTGCCTTTGCATCGAATATAGCGTACATTCAGTGCCTCTAAGCTCTCGGCGAAAGCATTTCCTAAAGCAGTGCTAACGCTATATATGAATAGATATTCTAGTCTTCTATTAAAAACTCAATATTGTGTCGTTGAGTATCGTATAATTACTTTCTTTTAGTGGAGGGGAACGGGAGTTGAGTTAACAGTATTTTATTCGCAAATAATTTGCATATTCTCTCTCTTATTGTAATTTTCTTACACTACTATCTCAGCGCTGATAGACTAACTGTGCGATACATATAGAGGCAAAAGGAGCTAAAGTGTAGTTTCGATATACGATTTGTGCGAATGTGATGATTCGTATCGCACAGGCATTCGGTGCCCATAGTATTTATTCGCTTAGATTTCACTCCGTTTTTCAATTGATTTTCTCAAACGATAACTTAATTTATATATCTTTTTGCGTTTAATCCGAAAATACATTGAAATCGTATTAAAATCAATGACTCTTTTGATTCTCTAAAAATAAATTATTTATTTAAAGCAATGAATGCATTAAATGCAACAAAATTAGCGAAAATCTAATTTTTAAAAATTAGTGCAAATATTAAAATGTAAGCATTTTCCGACATTTTTGCAAATATATGAATCAATTTTTTATTTATCATTCAATTAATGAATACGTTTTGCAGTTTCATTGGGGAAATAGTGTGTAGTCTTTGGGACACATAATGAGTCCAATCCATCGAATCGGATGTTGTGTCCAGCGATGCATCGATGCGAGCAGTGATGCCCTAATCAGTTGTGTTCACAGTTTAGCTAACAGTCAATCCAACCATAAATACAATACAATCAGCAAAAAGTTTACTAAACTATACGAAATAAAACCCAAAAAAATACTTTCGTGTAAAGAGAATCCGAAAACAACGAGTTTTTTATATTTATTACTCATTTAAGAGTTCGGCTAAAAAAGTAGCCAAACCTTTAAATACGAGTCGAGTTAGTCTTCAGAACTCAATTGTATGATTCGAATCACTCGCACCGATCACTCCATTGAGCGATACGTACCCTAAATAATGAAGAAGTGTTTCCAATGTATTTGATCCATGTCTTGAATTATGACGAGCGGCACAAGACATACACGACGTATATATATATAACTGGGAGAAAGTGAACAAAACATTTGGAGAAAAAAGTTTTCGCTTCAATAACACTCTTTGCGATTGTGTTTAACGTATCGATAGTTGAGATGAGACTAAATGAGGTGATCGTTGGGATAGTATGTAGTGTTCGGGCACTCACTCTATGCACTCATACTATACACTCGTAGTCACTATTAGTGCCAATCACTGAATGAATGCCTCAAAATCACAAATAGATATATAAATAGTAGTAAAAAGTGAAGTCTAAGTAAAAAATTAGTTCCACTTGTTTTGGCCGGAGCTGTAATGCCAGGGCTGAGAGGCTGAGGACTGACTCCTGGGCGATGAGCAGAGAGTGAAGACGATATATAAGATATACTTGAAATAGTAGACTATATACGGCTCATGTAGTTTGTATATGAGCGCACAGATAGTTTATATATGCGTTTTTTCAGTGCCTTTTCTTTACTATCACACGAATGATTGCTTTGTTAAGCATTGCATTTCTGCATCATTTCATCATTTGTTGCCACACTATAAGTGCTCGTTTGCCAACAAATTTTTGTTGTTGTTATTACATTCCTATTGTCAACACTTCTATGCCTCTCATATCAAATATTGCTCACTATTTATGTCCAAACATTTTTTTGTTACTATTGTTTTATTAATTGCAAACAATTTTTTCTCAGTTGCTTAACCCGACTGTTATGTAATGTTCGTTGAGATCAATGTTTTCTATACTTATATATATTTTATATATATTTTAATGAATTTTCCGTTGGTATGAATGTTAAGACTTGTTGTGAATACTCTATTGATGTTTAAAATTGAAAGTTTTTCTCTAATAGTATTGATATTTAATTAAAATTTATTAAATTATTGATAAAAATGTTTTAGTATTTTTTGGTTTAACGGATTTTTTCATTGAATTTATTGAATAAACAAAATTTTTTTATTCAAATATAGTAACAAAAAACGCATTCAATTCGTACCTAAAATAAATATAAAGAGAATTTGGGTTTGGCTTTCAATTTAGGAAAAATTTATTTCATTTTTGAATTATATATATTTTTTGAATGGCATTCAAGAAATGGGATTTCAGTTGATAAACTAGCTCAGTTTAAAGTTTAAACGGAATTTTCCTTTTAAAACTCATCTGAGTCAATACAACTTTATAATAAAGTTATTACAAGAAAACGCATTGAAAATCAAATACATTTCGAAATGCAATTAGAGATTTGATAATTAAAACTAAACTTTTTTCTAATTAGAAATTGTGATAAACTATTGATTATAAACTATATTTGAAATTAATTGAAAATTAAATGTCGATTAGATATATGCGAATTGAAAAATCAAATTATAATTTTGATTATCGATCGTATGTTCCGATCGATTGCACTAATCGATTGACACAAAAGCGAAGTCTAATTACATTTCGAGAGTTTTCTCTAATTATGATAAACGAGTTTTTTCTGCTATTATTACGAATAAATCGCTTGTAATCCGAGGCAGAGATGGCGTTGAGTTTTATATAAAAATCTGTTCAACTATTCTGTGGCTATAAGTCGACACAGAATTTAAGTGACAATTCAGTCGAAGAATTGGTGTAAAAGTGAGTCAATTGTCTGCAATCGCTATTGTAATGCAAAGGAAGAAGTTTTTGTAGTGAAAGAACTGTTGATATAATTTTCGGTTGTAATACATGTTTTGTGTATTGAGTTAAATGCCATTTGAATGACGATTTCAATGCTATCAATACGTTCTGGAATTGTAGCAAAAATTGCAATCTTTGTATAGATTAGCATAAATCTATTAAATCTATTATTGCTTTTATTAGTATTGACACAATCGACACAATAAAGAAAAATATTAAATATAATATTAAAATTCATCCATAAATTGCTTTCGAGCGCTCGGCCTATTGTGAGACATATTTTTTCAATCAGTAGAGAAAAAAAACTTTTATTCTCGGCTTATAAGCCAAATATCTATCAAAAAGCAAACTATTTGTTCGGCAAAAGCGCTATTAGTTTTAGAATTTAATGTAAAAAAAAATTCTTAATATAATGTTATGTATAGTATCTCTAATACTATACGCGATATATCCGTACATTTGAATGCGATTTTGGGGCCGAATACTGATCGCTAGAAAAGATGGGGAAAACGTCTCTTCTATTAAAGAGAGAGAAAAGAGTGGCAAAGAGTGGCTTACATTGAGAAGAGCACCGGCAGAGTTGGTATAGCTATCGGGAAGGCGAACAATACAATGGAGAGAACGAAGAGTGAGTGAGAGAGTGAGGATCGGGAGTAGAGAAGCACCGAATTGTATGCCTAACACAGAATAGAGAAGTCGAGCTCTCGAAAAGTTGAAAACGAACCGAAATACAGCACATACTCTCCGGCACAGGGAGGAGAGTAAGGGGAGAGTGTTGAGAGAGCGCCGGGAGAACAGTGAGAAGTGCCGGGGAGGAGAGCGCGGGCATAATTCTTGGAGAGGGGATAATAGCTTAAAGCCGGAAAGTGGATTGCAGTCGATTGTCTACCAGTGCTGTCTATGACTACTAACATGACTACATACTTCTTGACGAAACACTTTCCGCATAACAAACGACTTAAAACTCATTCAATAATAACTCGCTGTCTATACACCGATACGGGAGAGCCCAGAGAACGCGCATACATACAGAGCCCCTAACCGTACATACGATGAGATACAGTAGCTCTTTCGGGGCCAGTAATAGCCGTAGCGGTAGTGCCGGTCCCTCTGTATTAGATATAATTGAAGGCATAAACAAAAAACGAATGGTTCGCTTCCTTAATACCTGTGTTCGGATACATGTTTTCCATTTTCTGCTAATACTTTAATCTCAACAATCATTTCAAGTGGAAAATTGTGGAAAATTATTATATATTTGCCACAAAACCGCTGTGGCGCCCAGTGCCAGCTACCTGTGCTACCGATTAAACCATTGCAGATTCGAGCTGAGAAAGTAGTTGACCATTAAAGAAAAAGTGCCGACGCTATGCGCACAGGCAAAGGGAAAGGCATTTTTTGTGGCGACATTGTAGGACACATATACCTAAATACACACAAACCGGGCATATGCTGTGTTAGGCTGTGTTAGGCTGTGCTATGCGATCCGGTGCCCCTTCTCATAGGTAAATGTGATTTTAATACATTGTAATACAGTCTCCAGACGTGGACTCCATTCTCAACCCGATTATGGTTCGCCACTCACGCAGAAAATTCTCATATATTTGAGTCTTCACTACATCTTAACAAACATATGCTTTCGGTCTCAACGCCTGTGACTGCGATTGTGATCTCTAAGTGTTTCCACAAATAATGAATACAATTATGATTTCAATAAATGATAGCATCACTCGATTCGCTTCCATTCGACTCATTGTTAATGTTTTCCTTACAATACATGTAGTGATCGCTTAGAGAATGCGGTCAATACTAACGTTTACATCAATTCCTTTCACGAGTATATCAATTGTAAAAGTTATGAAAAGTGCCGATAATATAGAGATTTAGTTCAAAGAATTTCTCTCTTTTTTTGTTGTAGAATAGGTTTAACCGAAATATAAGAAATTGCTTTTAAAAAAGTTTTTAATGAAATATCAAAAAACTTTAATAAACATGAAAATTGTTAATCAATAAGTTAGCTATAAATCAATATTTAAAATATATTTTTATATTTTTAAAAAGAATTTCAGCATAAATTTAATGTTTAATGCTTAACATTAATACTTTTTCTAAAATTTTTAAAGTTTAATTAAATTTAATATTTTTGCTAAAATACTATTAAACAAAGCATTAATATATTTATAATTTTTAAAAATATTAACTTTAATATAAAGATTATGGAAATTACAAATTGCTATAATAATAAAAATTTCAATTATTAATAAATAAACTCAAAAATATATATTATAAAAAAAATTAGAAAATAGCTAAACATTTAGCAAAAATTGATTAAATTTTTTGCATCGAATCTGTAGTCGCGAATCAATGAACTGTTTCACAAAATGGTTTTGTGTTTAACATATCACTAGAATATGCGTTCAATACATAAGTTTAAAAATATTTTAGCGACAAAATTGTTTAATTTAAATACATATAAATTTATATATTTAATCAGATATTTTTACAAAAAAGTATATTTAATAAGAAATAAAACAATAATTAAAACAAAATAAATAAAGTACCAACTAGAAAATTAATTGCTATAAATAATAGCATTTAATTTAAATGCAAAAATATTAAATGAATTGTTTGAAGTAATAAAAGCAATAATTCTTAAGCGGAAAAGTGTCGCACATATTGAAAATGAAATATAATATTAGGAACAAAAAAATAGTAAAAACTAGAATATTATGCGTTATATGCGTTGAACATAAAAAACAAAGCAATCGACTGCCGACTGACTGCCTCTTCGCTTATATGTGGAGATAATCTCAATGTATGTCTGGCTCGCAGTCAACGGTATATCCAATCGATGGCTAAGTCTCCTCCCCGTAGAGCTCCACCTAATCATTGCCTGCGATGGCAAACAATTGATGTCTGAGTGCTAGAGCACAGGCAATAGAACACACTTTTGCCATATTTGCCATTTATCGCATCTATATTTGTGATACAATGCGAGAGGAATACCTCTCATATGTATTTCGACTAAAAACTATAGGAAGAGTATGAGAAGAGTCGCTAATATTTTCTCTAATTATTTGCTAATTAATTGATATTTAAATTGTTTGTCAAAAAAATTACTTAATTTCATATAAACGTCGAAAAAAAGTTAAAATTTATTTTTGTGTAAATTTATTCTTTACTCTTGAAAAACAACAGAATTTTTGTTGAAAATAGTATTTATATTTTAATTGTAAAGTAATAGTAACCAAAAAAAGTATATTAAGCCTAAAAGTGAATGTATTATATAAACTGTTAATTTGGTCGTCGATTGGGGTTCTTGTGCTGAAGAGCCAGAGCCCGAACAACACTTAGACAATAGTATTCGAGTGCATCTGTTTGACTGTTTGGCTCAGCTCTCCATCTGTTTGTGTTCACAATCGCATAGATATAGAGTGAGTGCACTCTCTCTCTCCTCCTCTCTCTCCTCTCTCACTACCGAAAAGCTATATATTCTCTATGTATTGAAAATCAAGTCTCGGCTCTCTTTTCCTCTTCTGTTCTCTACTGTATTGCTTCCGAACTCTATAGTGAATGCAATCTAAACGTGGATTTGAATGGCCTTAAAAATATTGTCGTCGTGTCTGTGATATGTCTTCTCAACACAATTCATACATTCAGTCATTTATTTCTCTAAATTAATCTCTCGTTTACCGAAAAAGTGTCGCCAAAATGAACTAATATGTTGTCATTAGAATGCGGTAAATATCTCATTCAATGTTTTAATTCTTAATGTTTTCTATTTAAAAAGACTAAAAATTTTAATTTCTTAATTTAATTAATTAATTTTAACATACAGTAAAGTGCCATTATATTGAACATAATAAATTTTATAATTTTGTTTATTATAGCAGATTGTTTATTATATCAAATTATTTCTGACATTTTTTCTTAAAACGATATTCAATGATCATGTTCATAATAAGCAAGTATTCATTAAAATGAGTGTTCATTATACTAGCACTTTCTTGTGTACATTATTTATTTTAAATGCATTTGAAATATACTTTACAGTTGAGTTAAAATTTAATTAAAAATATTGTTTACATTCAGAATAGTTTGTTTTTGTTTTAATATATACTGTATATATTGCTTATAATATAATGCTTTATTTTAAATTCTAAAAATAGACAAGCTAAAAAAATAATTAACATTGATAAGCCTTGATTACACATTTCAAATATTTGCAAACAAAAGTAGCTGTCTCAAAATAATCCTAAACATACAGCCGCCGGTAAATTAACTTTAAGACTCGTAGGAGAGAGAGCCTGAGAGCAATCAATACTATCAAAGTATTTGAATGCTTAGAGTTAAGAGTATATGAATGGCAGGGAATATAAAAAATAATACAAACAAATACAGATATGTTGTGCCCCAAACCCAAACCCAAACCCACTTGAAATTTTTGAAGAGTACTCTCCGTAAAGTATATTTCAATATTCATTCGTACAATCAGAACATGCGATGTATTAGAGTATCATTTTCTTAGCCGTCATTTGCATATATTATTGATAAAAAGTGACCTAATCTCGGCTTTCAATCAATTGTGTGTTTTTGCTATTTTTTTTGAGTGACAGTTGCAATGAGAGATACCTACAAACTAGTCTACCTATGCCTATGCCTGTGCCTGTGCTTATGATTGTGCCTATTACTGTGGCTATGATTGTGCCTGCTCACATTTGTGCTCACATTTGCTCCAATGCTTTATATCTCTATATCGTATGTCTATATAAACTAAATAAGTGGTAAACATAATAAAGTAGAGCTTAAGACAAAAAAATAGCTACAAATCCGTTCTCAATGTAATGAATCGTTGGTCTCGAGAGAGCAGTCTTTTGATCGCGCGATACGATTCCTTACTTCTCCGGTGCCGGCCATCGAGGGATCAATTGGTCTTCGGCACACATACGCAGAACCACAACCACACACTGTATCATAAGACTGAAGACAGTTATTCCTTAGGGGGTATCGACTGATGGCGTTTGTGCCGCCACTACATGTCAGGCCATACGAAGCCATACGAAGCCATACGAAGCCATACGATAGGCCTTACGATGAGAAAAGCGAACTAAAGAAGTGCTGATAGTGTCAAACCAGTCGACCGTAACCTAATCGGCAATGATTTGCACTCAATATTCTCATCTCTCAAATAAATATTATTAAAGTTTAAGTCAATTGATTCGAATCACACTTTTTGAGACAGGTCTACACAAACGCCAAATTAGAATTGAGTTTTCGATTTAATTGAGAATTGGATTTAGTTTTGAAATTTAAACGTTAAGATATAAGAGAGGTTTTGAGTGAACTTTATTTAATAACTATTTATTTTCATACCTTAATTGAAATTATTGTTTAAGAAAACTATTAAAAACATTATTAGTTTTTGGGCTCAAATTGAGTGAAACGCAAATATTCATTAAGTTTTGTTGAAAAACTCATCTCTTTTTTTGTTTTATGATTATCTTAAATCGAGTCAGAGTTGATGTTTTGAGTCCATTAGAGTAATATCTCGGTCTTCAGACGTTGATGTTTTGCAATTAATTAATGTGACCTTAGCTGCAGTCGTTGTGTAGTCTAATACCCGAATAAAAAGCGATTGCCGACAGAAGTGGGCTTTTTGTTCATAAAAACTCAAAACAAAATTGTTTCGCATTTTCTCAAACCTATTGTCTCTTTCCTCTCCATCTATCTCTCCGAGTGCTCTACCCGAGCGCACAGTTGGCATTCTTGGGTAGTCATCATCGTTATTATGATAATATTTCGATTTTTATCCCAAATAGTCTTTCACTGCATTCTCTATCTCTCTGTTGTAGAGAGTCTAACAAAAATGGCTTTTACTCTGACATACAATAAGTATTTGATTTTTTTTCTTCACTCGAGTAATACATGTATTCTATTCGCACATCAAATACATAATGATCTCTCTCTCTCTCTCTCTCTCTCTCTCTCTCTCTCTCTCTCTCTCTCTCTCTCTCTCTCCTCGTATATACAATTTGACGATATCTTAGTTTTTCTCGTGTTTTATATTTTTGTATAACAATATATAAAACATTTTTTGACTAACATTTTCCATATTTTACATTGTTAAAAAATTTTGCCTTATTTTATTTGCGGAAATATGTATTTTTTGTATTGAATACATACTTTTCAGTAAAATAATTTTGTTATTAATGCATTATAACTTAATTTTTAATTTAAGTTAAAAATTTATGAATTTTATATTATTAATTAATTATTAATATGTTTTAAAATATTTTTATATAGCATTCAAGTCATTCATTGCACAATTACCTGACAATACCGGGCCGTTCGTTGAAATTGCAGTTTTAAATTATTTGGCAGTTATTGTAAAAAAGATAATTCATAATAACAATCAAAGTTGTAATAAAAGACTATCCGATAATAATAGCAATAATAATAAGTTTGGTTACAATAAACACAACTCATCACAACGGCATCGGTGGTGGCGGGAGTGCTATCACAGCCGGATCACTGCAGAATGCCGCACAAGGGTAACTATCCCTGCTATGTTTTACCATTTATTCGATACACGATTGGCTATTAATTTAATATAAATCATTTCAAGCATTAAAATATTTTATCAAATTTACCCAGGCATTTTGTATTTTAGAATTATATTCTTAAATCTAAATAATTTCCTAACATTATACATAGCTAAATAAAATTTAGTTGTATTAATAAAATTATGATTTGTTTATTTTTAATTTTTATACATTT
>JAQIYC010000297.1:0-15612 GCA_034699545.1 Porobelba spinosa
TTGATCAAGAAATAAAAAAGTTACATTTAAAAAACTTTTTTAAAAATGAGTGCCAAATTTATAGTAATAAGGTTTATATCTCATATTTTTCATATGTGCTGTTTTATAATAAAATAACTTTTTAATATTTTGTTTATTATAAAAATTCAAATAAATCAGATATTACAAAATAAAGAATAAGTGGAATTTAAATGTAATAATTATTTATTTAAATTTCTACCCATTAACATCTTAGGATTTTACAAATATAAATACAAATTTTTACTATAAAAATAGCTATTTTTAAAAAACTAAATTAACTAGGCTAAAAGAAATAACATTGATTATTTTCTTAACTGCAAATTGAGTTTATTATAAAATATATTTTGTTATTGGAAATAAAGTAAACTCTTTTCAGAAATCGGTTTTTATGCGATAGTAATAAAGATAATGTTTCGGCTTTCGATCGATACTGAGTTTTGGTTTTATTTTTCACAAAGGATTAAAACAGACAAAACTTAAATATTGGGTTCACTTCCAAAATACAATTTAATGGTTTTAACTAAAATATAAAGTTTAAAAATGTAAGAATTAAATTAAAACAACTTGTCCAATATTAATCTAGTCAATAGATTAGATTCTAGTGTAAACCTGATAGCTTTAAAATTATGATGCTGAATATAATTTAAATACAAATTTATTATAATCAATTCAAAACAAACCTTTTGTCTCATTTATTACAATTTTAAAAAGATTATTCAAGAGAAAAAAAATAATATTTAATGAAAATTTAAATTATGCCATTTATTATTCAAAAATAAAAATTCAAACTATATATCATAAGTCGGCAAATATATAAAAAATGATTTTTGAGTTGACTTTTGGCAACAAATTCAAATTTAAAGAAACGCTGAGCGCTGTGTGAGCTCTATAAACATATTATTAAATTTAATATCGAGTGAATGAACACTAAAAATGTAAATATTTTTTCTAAATTATAACATTTGAGGCGTGTATTTGTGTGGGCTTTAAATTACTGGTTATATTCGCTACCGAATCCTAATTAAAGAGCGAACGGAAGTATGAATTCCAGTATTATATCTGAAAGAATATATTTCAAAAATTGATGAACCAGTAAAATGTTCACAGGTTTGGGTTTGAAATCAAAGTTAGAGGTTAATTAAAATTAGATTTCATTAAAGTCATCAAGAACAAAGCTTCAGTTCAAATAAATTTTTTTTGTAGCTTTCCGTATAAAAAATATATGAATTTAAATAATAGTCAACAAAACCAGTCAATTAAATGATAATTAAATTTATTTAATGAGTTTATAATGATTTACAAAAATTAATTATGAATTTAATGAAATTATAGTAACAATAATTTACTGAATCGCACAAAATATTAGAAAATTGTGTATAATTTGTAAATTGTAAAACTAATCGATAATTTACATAAATCCAAACTACGCTTGAATTCAAATTTGAGTTTAAATTAAAAAATTTATTTATTTAAATATTTACGCCTGAATTGTCCCGTTTTTCATACCATTCTCTTCAGTTGGTCTGTCGCCCACTTCGTATGTCTGAACATAAAAAATGTTTTTAAATTAAAATAAATTTAATCAAATTAGTAAATGTTTGCTAAACGAAACAATAGAATCGGAATTAATGATCCGGATTACTTTGTAAGTGGGGTTGTCGTACGCCGATTCAGAGGGGGCTCTAGTGATGGGCGCCTTCGCCGACGACTGTTTCCGCATCAAAAAGTACAAAACGACGACAAATCCAATTCCAGTTACGGCCGCAAACACTGAGACAATAACCAGACAATAGAGATATCGCGCGTCCATTACCTCATTCTCTCGAAGCGCTTCCGCTTCGTTCGCTATAAGATTAATGGTTTCGTATAAATAATTGATTATTCAAACACTCAAATGGGTATTTGGATTAAAGTTTAATGCGAGTGCTCTACAGGTATGCAGTAATGAGAGAAGTGGTAAACTGACCCGAAATGTCTATTTTATCATCTTTTGGAGCAATTGGACGTTCTTTGGTTGTGAACTCAATTGCGTTCGAAGACACGGATTTGCCGTTCGTTAGATACAAGTCGATCCACGCTTTGTATCTATGGTTAAGCAATAAATCATTTCAAAACTAATGTCAAACCTGAATGGCTTTATAGGAGTAATACCTTCTGTTAGGCTTCAAGCCGTCCAACACAAGCCTTCCCTCTCCGTCGGGGTCTTTGAATGTGTGCAACAATTCCATACTCTCTTCGCTTCGGTAGGAAATCTTGACGACATTGATATACTTATTGATTGGCACCGGCAGGTCATTCAGTTTGATTATAGTGTGGAGTGAGTCGACGTTGACATCATTGGGATGAAGAGCGACGTGAATGTCAAAGACGTCTTTTGGAGGCGAAGGCATATCAATAACAATAGGTTTCGTTGATATGATGTGAGTCGAGATGTCGGGATTGGAAGTGAAGAGTAAGTCGACGGCATAGGAGACCCCGGGCTGTAAATCACGCAACACATAGGATCGGACGTCTCTGTGCAGTAGTTGCGTTGTCTTCCACTCGTTTTGGTCTTTGTCTGCGTTCTTATACCTAATCTGAATGCCATCAATGAATTTCTTCTCCTGAGGACTGAATAGTCTCCACGAGATCTTCAAAGTCTTGTAATCATTAGATACGGCATTGAGGCCGACGTCGAGCATAATCATTGGCGGCACTGTTGTCGTCGATGTGGTTGTGCTCGCGCTTGACGGCACAGGTGGTAAATACAATTTATAGATTTCACTTTCGGGGCCCGACTGTAGCGCTTCGATAATCACTTGTATTTGGAAGAAGTAAGTGGTGTCTGGACTCAGATTTCCCAAATGATATTCAATGTTCGGAGTGTCGAACAGACGTTTAGGTCGAGCGAACTTCTGGATATTCCATTGAGAGCGAGGAATGTTGAGGTCAGTGGTGTAGTGCAGCTCTGCGTGACCTATGAGGCCGACCAGCAATGAGGGCAAAGTGAAGCGAATGCGAGCCGACGTCGAGTTGATGGCAACTATGTTCACGTGCTCTAAATCCCGACCTATTATACGAAATACAATCAATTCATTGATTGACGACAAGAGTGTTGAGAGCTATTCAAAACTCATTATTTGGAAATCATGTCAAACATTATACTTAGGACTGGAGTTAAGTTAAAATTAGACTATATTTACTCGAATCGTATTAGCCGTGTGTTAGTACCTGAGTCTTTAGAGTCATTGCAAATAACGTAAGGGCAGAGTACGACCGGGTCGTCGGGGATAACAATTGTGGGGTTGGGACAGTCAAGGGTGGGCTGCAAAAAGCGGTCAGTGATCTGCGGACATCCTCCCGGATGGCACTGGACATGAGGCAAACCATTGGTAATGCTACACTGACACTTCTTTTTAACACCCTGCCCCTTCTCATCCCACTGTTCACCCAATTTATAACGTTTTCCATTGTGTGAGCAATGATTTGCTATCAATGAATGAGAATTAAGTTTAGAATTAAGTTTTAGTTAGATTTTTATTAGATATTCCTATTGTTTCAGAGTTTAGATATCATATTTTGTTTTAGACCAAATTTAGAGATAAATGCCTGAGCTCTCTCACTCTCAACAAACCTAATCCCAAACCTCGACACAACATGTACTCAATTATCGTAAAAACGATTTCATTAACAAAGGATCGATTTTCATCTCTTTTTTCCCCAAATTTTATTCAATGAGCGAACAAATGATTATTTGTTTAAATTCGCATTAATTATGCATTAATGGTCTGCTCAGACATTATTGCCGTTGTTTAGAGTCTGCACTACAGACTCTAATAGTTGTTTTCGACTCTACTGTACTCTCTATGCAGTTCATAAAGAATTGTTTGAACTTTTCTTGACTCAAATAATTCTCTGTAGAGTTCAACAAATAAACAGAATTTCTTTTTTTTTCTGACATTTAAAATAATAACAATAATAGGAATTGTTGTAATTCCAGTCGAAAGACATAATAAAATCTAAATATTTGAGTGAATGTGAGAATGGCTACAGAGTTACAACTCAGCGAATCTGTACTGAATTTAAAACAAAGTTCGATCAAAACCTAATGAAATATTAATGTTTTATATAAAGCGCTTAACAATAGCAGAAAAACACAATAAATCAAAGATAAAACTGTCAGACAATCCATTTTAATGTGAATTTCATTTATTCTGAGAAAATCTCAAACATTAGATAATCGAGGCTTTGGTTACCACTAAAGGAACCAAAAATTCAAATTCAATCGATTTTTTGCATTATTCGAGTTTCAGGTTTGAAAATAATAAATAGTTAGAAAAATGCAATTCAGAACTCACTTGACTTCTCCTGTTCCCGACACAGCCAATGCAAACAGCAATTGTCGCCTAAAATGTTCATTAATTCAATTATTTTGAGTCAAGTTAACAGTTTTTCAAATAAATATGTTTTAATTGATAGGCTATACCTGGAAGATGACCCCGGTATGCCATTTGCGGCAGACATGGCATATGTGGAGGTGGGATATCTGGTACAGAAGGACATCTGTTCTCACAGTCGACTTTCCCTTTCACGCAAACACATCTTGTGCCGCACGGAAGCAGTTCCTGAGGAATGTGTTTGAAGTTTGGAAACCGAATGCCAGCGAAAGAACACGAACCGTCTGAACAGAACTCAATTCATTACTATTTGTATAATTGATTCAATGATTCAATTCAATACCATTTTTGCACTTCGGCTCCGGACAACACTTGGGAGGCGTCGGTATGAAGTGCGGATCGATGTCCCACTCGAGGCAATCGGACACATGCGGCGCGAAATTGTGCGGACATTCAATGGCCGCGCAGTTGAGTCGAGCGTCGTGTCCGCAGTGGCAAACGGCTCGACAATTGTCATAAATCTCTTCTCCGATCGCTATTTTCCGGCCTTTGAATTCACAAAATTGTTTGTTTGTCGGAGACGTCGGCTTTTCCGGTAAATCCAATGCTATTTAATTAAAGTTTGATCTTTAGTACTATTTATATGCAAAATAAAATTTAATCAAAAAAATAGATTAAATTGAGTTTAAACTTCAAGTTTGCGTTTTTGTATCTCGACTTCAAATTGAGAATAAGTTCAAGTATTGGATAAGAATCGAGTTTTGCATACAATCTGTTGAACCGATCTTATTGTGTCGGACAGAAATAAAAGACACGGACACTAATGCCCTCTTTGGGGATCTGTTGTGAAACTAATATTGTTTTTAATTGTTTTGTATTGCTATATAATTATTAATCCCCAAAGAGGGCATTAGTGTCCGTGCCTTTTATTTTTGTCCGACACAATATTGTATGCGCTTTATTGCCCAAACAATTCGGTTTAAATGTTTTTTATTCTAAAATATGTTATTATTTTTAGAGTCTTTACTAATTTTATAACCGTATTATTCTATAATGCATTATATAATGAGTAGTTTTATTTGATTCAATCAAATTTAAATTAACTCATGAGTCATTAAAATATGTTTTATGTATTTTTAATGTTTAAAAGGGTTAACATTTTGGTAATATTTGAATAACTCAATTGCAATATAATTTTGTTCGCTTTTATAAGCCATAAAACTTAATAAATATATCAAACTTTCCATTAATTGATAAGTAATAAAAAGAAGTTATAATTGCTTTTACTTCTTATGGTATACTTCAAACTTAATTAATGCAATAAATCTTAAAAACAAAATTGTGTCTTTGTCTTTGTTTTTAAGGTGTCTTTGTCTTTATTATGATATTTTGTTTTGTCTTATTTTTGCTGTCAATATAATAATTCAAATGCAATGAATGTATCGCATATTGAAACAAATAAAAGAGAATTTGGGTTTAATTTGACATATATTTCGAATTGAAAGACTAAAAAAGGTTTGGGCAGTAAAAGTAAAAATTGTTATTAAGTTAAATGTTGAGCCCATTTGTTTGACACCTACTATAGGAACAATTAATGTTACTTTTTTGACACCCAATCACTTTTTCACTTTAAAAGTTTTAAATTCTAAATATTTTAAAATATTTAATTGTTTGGTAAATGTGTAAATAATATAAGTCGGAACATTTGTTGAATAAATTTCAACTTATTTTATGGCCAATTACTACTAACTTATAAATTATAATACAATTGAGAAAAATGTTTAAATCAATTGAAATAATAACGAAATTGTTTTATTAAAAAATTCAATTTATCGGTTAAATGTGAAAAGTATTCAAATGCGTCCTATTTAGTCGTTTCGGGTTATATATGGAATGAGTTCTATGTCTTCTCCAAAGTTAATCATTCGAATTAAAATTGATGTCAAATCAAATTTAGTTGAGCTTTAAATTAGCCCTGGTCTTAATATTCATGTAAATTAGTTATAAAACTATCCATTTAATGATTAATGCCTCAAGTTTTGCATAAATATTCACTTTAATAAACAGATTTCTGTTAGCGTTTAGTTTTTGTCTTTTTCTTATTTACCTATTTTTACATTTAAGTCCAAATATATAAACGAAAAATAATAACACAATTAATGTTTTGAAACTGCGATTACTTTTATAGGTATTTGAAAACTTGTTTGATTCACAAAAAAAGAAAATAAATACGATAAAACAGTTGTTAATAAGTATCTTATAATAAATGTGATCAGGGTATGGCAAAAATGTTTCGGTTTGCCTTAAAAAGATAACTGAGCAAAAAACAAGAAAATATATTTTTAAAAAGAAATTTTTAATATAGATATCAGAAATCTACCGAAGCTTAGCGCCCAATAACATCTGGAATCTTAAAAATAGTTTTATGAACTGTTGCTATACTCTTGAAATCGAAAAAATTCTGAACATCTCAAGTGTTTTATACTATAAAATATAATAATAACTTATTATACAGTAAGTCATAACTCGTAAGTCATAACTCGTAAGTCATAACGAGTTACAAAATATAATTTGAAGCGAAAACAACGAAATAATATATTTTTGAAAATAATACGATTATAATAATGAGAATTTGATTTCGGGTGAAAAACAATGAATTCAATCATTTAATCGTATGAATGAAATAACAATTAATAAAAGTTAATAAAACTCACGATTCATGTTATTATGACAGACAACGTAAGGGCAAATGCACGGGTCGTCCGGCTGTACGATCTGCGGACTCGGGCACTGCTCACTGGGCTGGCGAGCACTGGGCGGGAGTGTAGCGCAACCGCCCTTACACTGCACAGCGGTTGTGCCGTTCGGGAGTAGTGCGCACTGACATGACTTCTTCAGGCAATTGGTTCCGGTGTCCCACGACTGACCAATTTTGTAGACTTTCGCGCCTTCGCTAACACAAAACGGTTCGGCGTCGGGATCTTCTGGACTGTTCTTCTTATTCGATTTGTCACATATAGGAACTGTACAGCAGGGGTCGTCTGGCGCCGGACCCCAATCGCAGTTTTCATAGCCGACGGCGTCGATATAAACCGGACATCTCTCCTCACACTCCCTGAGCCCTCCCTCACGACAGACGCACTTGTACTCACAGTCGCCTTCGAAGAATACCTGCCCCACGTCTATGGTTTGGTTCCCGTGAAAGCAGCCGTTGAATGTGATGTCGATTCCGGGCGGATATGTCCGAACGAATACGGTATTACTGGACGTCTGGTTGAACTGAACGCGCATCAGATAATCGGTTTGCGATGCGAGACCTCCGATGTCTACTTCGTAAATGTCTGTTGCAATCACTTTAATAGCTTCTTCGGCGACAACTATCGTCTGCCACTCTCGGGAGTCGTTGTCTTTTTCCGATTCGGTTTCATTGACTGACACTACACTATAAAGCAATTCCAAAGTCGATCCGAGTATTCCATTCTTAAGCCCCGGAATCATAACTCGAAGTTTGATTGCCGTCGAGTTGAACGCTTCCGCCGAATCGATTATGATTTCCGACTTATCATTAATTGTGTCTTTTTTATCACAAACTGCAATCTTACAGCAATCCGGGTCATCCGGATCTGTCACTAATCTGCAGAAGTTTTCATCATAGCCCGGGTCGACGGCACAGCGCGGGACACACTGTACCCTATCGTTGCTCTGACAAAGACATTTCAATTGGCAGTCAATGTAAAAAGAGTCGCCGTTTTTGTAGGTCTTGTTGTTGTGAAAACAACCGACAATTGGCTTATGATTTAAGCTTTTATTATGACTGCCATTAAATTCATTGTCTGTTGGCTTCTGATCTATAGTTGTATTTTTAATACCTGTTCCGCAATCAACAACTTGACAGCACTCGTCGTTCGGGTCCTTTACAAGAGTGCAATCACTCGGCACTATATCTGAGCCTTTATGAGCGCATCTGTCACTGCATTCAACCTCCAGTGCTTCGGAACACAAACAGAGTTGACAGCTCTCGTTGAAGGCCTGTCCGGGCGAGTAATGACTCTCTTTATAGAAGCACATCAGAGATGGGTTTTTCACACAACCTCTGGTCCTATCTTTCGGGTCACCAGTAAATCCCAAATGACAGCGACAGACAGGACTGTTGTCTTCGATTTGGCAAAAGGCGTTCTGACCACAGGTCACGTTCTCACAGGTCAGTAGTTTAGGCACCGGACTCAAGCATGTCGAACCTCCGCATACCGTTTGGCAACATTTTTTAAGACCCGTGCAGTGGTAGTCATGAGAACAGTCTTCTCTGCATTTGTCGCCATCCTTGCCATCGACCGAATGCGGACAATAGCCGGGTTTGCCGGTAAAAGCCGGCGCTTCGTTGGAACGGCCCTCTAAGGGGTCGTTTACACAGAGGACAGACGCGCAACACATATCGTCTTTGGATACGGTTTCTGTGCATTTGGGGTCCAATTTGAAAGAACCAGTTCTGACCAAAGGTGCGACACATCTAGAGTTGGTTTGGATTAAGATTATATGGATTTAGATATAAAGAGTGAATTCAATTGACTAATAGATGCAAACCTTTGAGAACAGTCTTGTTTGGCGTTTGGCCTACAAATGCAGCGCTCATTACAACCGTCAAAGAACTCTTGTCCGACAGAATAGATGGTGTTGTTGACGAAACAGCCGTCTTCTGTGGAAACGGTGATTATTTCAGAGCCTAAGCCTAACTTTTTCGAATCAATGTCTTCCCAAACCAGAACTTGAATCAGATATGCGGTGTTTGGCCGCAAGTCTTTGATGGTAACAAAGGGGGTATTGTTTGCCTGGATTTGATTCCAACTCAGAGCTAGACTGTGATTGGCGTCAAACCCAATCGGGTTATCGGCATTTGATGGCTTGTATTGCACGACATAACCCGACTCATAGTTAGGAAGTTTGAAGTCATCGAAGGCTATGCTAATAGTGGTCTGACTTTTCTGAGTTACTAACACTTTGGGTGCGTTTTCGTTACACACACTTTCAAAACAGTTTTTTGTGGCAAACTTTTCCTGACTATTGTTTATCAAACTTGAGTTCACACTAACGGGGTGTTCACTCAAAGGGTCACTAAGAAGTATATCACTGGTAGTATTTGACAAAATGGGTAATGAACTGGCGATCGCAGTATTGGATGCGTTGGTTAATGAACTGTTGAGGGCCGGAGTGGTAGTGTTGGTAGTGCTGATACTGTTGGTAGTGTTCGTTGTGTTTGATGTAGTGGTTAATGAACTGTTATTGTCGATTGGGATTGTCTGCAATGAATTAGTCGCTTCACTCACAGCACCTATAGATGTGAGCGCACAGACACTGATCACAAAGAGTTCGATTACTTTTGATAACTTCATAGTATTTTGAGTTTAGAAAATAGCGTCAAAATAAGCAAAAGTTAACATTAGATGAGATGACAAACGAACAAAAGTCACTTTAATAAGACTCTGATTGCTAGCAATCCATTGAATTTGTGGCTCAAAACTCATACCCATATTGAGACTCCAAAGACTCCATTCATACAAATAAAGCTGAACTGAGGCTCTGGTAAAAAGTTGGTCCTTTCTCTGCTCACTCTAGTCCCTCCCCTCTCTTTTGGGGTTTGAGGTAAGAACAGGTATTTTAAAAGAAGAATTCCCTTCAGGCGATTACAAAACACCGGTTCTTCTCACTCGAGCTCTTAGACTAAGACTATGGGAACTGACGAGCGCTCAGTCGAGAAGCAGAAGCAAACACTCCGACAGAAACGGCAATTGCAAGTGCTTTCACACAACACTACCAATACAACTGCAAAGAGACCAAAGCAGCCAAAGCAACTAAAGTAACCAGCTCAATATTCTCTAACTTACTAATCATAACCTACTTATGGCAGCCAATCGGCATCCGTTGTCCAAATCAAATCCAACATTCATTCAGACTTCCATCGATTAAATTCGTATTCAAATCATTAATTTTAATGATATTCCAACAAAACATTCAACAATTTGTTCCGAATCTAATTTATTCGACCAATAAATCAATGGTTGAATAAATCGATTTATAATAATTGAATTAATTAAAAGGTGTAAAACCAGACGTATTCCTACTTTCGATTTATGACAGTTCTCTGCATTAGATGTGAGAAAGAGAGAGAAAAGTAATTTAAATCAAAATTTTAATTTCTTTTTGTTCGCATAAAACAAATAAAACAATCGTTTGAAACGACTTGAGAGTCAGAAAGACTGATCACAAAAAGATCCGTTCGTTTTGTTTCCGAAACGCAAATTAGATTTTTTGACCGATTTTTGCAATTCATTTAATCACTGCAAACATCGTTGATATGCTTAGAGATTATATATTATATATTTATCACTCATTTATTCAAGTTTTGGATAATTGGAATGAATTTTATTTAGAAATTAAGAAAAATTTATTCGAATCCGTTAAAAAAATCTGGAACTTAATTATCAAATAAAAACTACATTTCTTAAACGTGAAAATACGGATCTATTGAGAATGTAATGTAAATAAATTTTGAACTTTTTTTAATATTAAATTAATGAACAGAAAACTTCAAAAAGAAAATGTTAAATGCTATCAATGATTAAAATTCCAATAAAATAAGTCATTACATAAATTATAATTATTTTCAATATGTGTTAAAAAATATTTCAATCAAAAAATTGAGATTTCAAGTTAAAAACGATTGCAATCTTGCGTTGTATTTGATATTTATATTTTAATTTAAAAAATGGTTGAAAAAACTTTGTTAAAAAATTGTCGAAAGACTGGGTTTCCATAATTCATCAGAACAATGAAGAATTAAATGGATAGCATCAGTGCATAGATATAATGCATGAATACAATCATCATATTTAGAGACATGTTTTACTAAATATAAACTTATGATTAATTCGTTTTTATTCGTAACTTATATTTTTCGAAATAATTAGGAAAAATATGAACTCTTTATATAAGAGTCTCTTCAGTGTAATCTTTGGACGATTTGAAACAAAGATAATGCCATAAAAAATAGCGAAAATAGCTCACGAAATGTTGTGCTCATGATTTGGATGCATCTCTACATCACGTTTATTGTTAAAATCATTTTATAATTATTACGCAATTCGAGTGCAGTATATGTTTTAAACGTATTTAGATTTATGTCAGACGAGAGATGGGAGAGAATGAGAGAGAATTGGAGAGAATTAGAGAGAATGGGAAAGAATAGGAAAGAGGAGAGAATGAGAGGCTTAGCTAAACTATGCATTTGTTCTAATTTTAAGTATTCAACTCTAAATGAATGAATTGAAGTGATTTAGAAGTTTTGTGTAATAATAATAATAGCATTTCTAGACTAAAAGTGTGAGACATAAGAGCTTCGAAACACGTAAAGCAAATATTTGTATACTTTTGGATGACATTGCGTTCACAAAGTCAGTCATCAACGGCTCAATCAATGATCGCTTGATCTTTGCGCTACTTTTTAAGGTATAATAAATCTAAAGAAGTATAAAGTTTTGATTATTTACGAAACCAATTGTTGAACTACAACAACAACAAACACTTTATTGAACAGCAAAGACAAACACATACTGTAGACCTTAATCTGTATGCAAGTGAGTCGTATTACTCGTAAATCTAACTCATCTGAGCCGCTCATACAGAGAATATAAGTATTATCTATCATAGTCTGAGTGAGAAGGAGGTGACACACTTCCAAACTGCATCCAAACTACTGGTTCGCACTTCACAACACAAGTGTTAATCTAGTAATTCGAATACAATAGTAATCCAAATAATTAAATACAATAAATACTATTTTACTATTTTCTCAGCAATTGATATATAAAAAGAATGAACTGGCAAATTTTTTCTTAAAATAAACCACAATTTAATGCCAAATCTAATATAATAAGCCGCTAGCGATTTAACACTATTTACTTGTTTTTTGTCATAAATCTAAATTTTATTCGCATTAATCCTTGATTTTATTTATTTATTTATTAAAATAATTCCAAATTTAAATTTATTTTGAAATATATAAATTAAAAATATGTATTTAATTAATTAATTGACCGCTAAAATGGTTAAATTAAATAAAACAAAATTTTTTTTATCAATTAATTTGTTCTATATTTGGCACTAATTAGAATATTTTATTAATAAACTATTTTAATGATTAAGCGATAAAATGAATGAAATTTCTTAAACCAAAAGCAAAATAAAACTATTAATTCGAACTAATTTATGCATTTATTAACAAAAATATATTTAACAATAAAAATGAATTTGAAGTCAAAACTATTAAAACCCTATCTTTTCCTCTTCTGCTGTTCGGCAATCCTCTGTTCAATCATATCCTTATACTCCTGACTGTCCTCCTCCCAGGGTCGCGGACCCCGAATATTCTTCCAGTTGTCGGTGTCGACAGTTTTAGTCATCGATTCGTATTCTTCTTCGAGAGTTGTCTCTTTCACATTCACGCCGTACTCTTTCAGCACTTCTGGTGTTATCTAAAGTTAAAATTTGATTAATTCGTATTTTAGTATTTTTACAATTTCATACTTTTTAATCTATTTTACAAATCTCACAAATTATGGCTTTAATCAGTATTTTTGAATTAATTATTTCTTATTTAATGTTAAAATATAAAATTATTCAAGACAATATAAACAATAAATATAAAATTCAATAGTACATTAATTATTAGAAATGCGCGAGGTCGGCATGCTTAGGAGGGAATAGGATGGGTAAAATGGCAAATTTAAAATAATTCTAGGGGGAAGGGGGTTAGAGAGAGGGTCGTGAAGTGTCAAAGCGTTCATTTAATAAATTGACTGCATTTAAAACGAAATTAAACTAAAAGTAAACAATATCATTTAAATTTTTTTAGAGAGGAAGCAAACCTAAGTCGCGACTCATGAGGGATAATATAGGGAATGGGCAATTGCCGTATTCCCATTGTGCATCCCTACTTATAAAGTTAAAGTATTTCTAAAATTTTATTTTAGTCTAAAACAATTTGACAAAAACATCAATTTTTGAACCGGTATTGGATTCAAGATTTGGTGATTCTTCAGAAGATATTTGTTATATTTGTGGTCAAAGAGTAATAAACTAAAGTTTACGAGTCTTTAGGTTTCGTTTACTTTAACGACGTAACAGACAAAGAGTTTCTACTTTTCATTCAATATTTTATTACTTCTCTATTCTTTAAAACTATAATTAGTGTAAAAGCTTTGACAATCAATCCGTTTAATTGACTACAATTAGAGTTATGTTAAGTTTAGAGCAAAAACTACATCAAAATTAGGCCATAATTAATGTCGAGAATAACATTCAAATTAAATTTAATTTAAAAACAATTAAAAAGTGATTAGTATTTGGTTTAAATGTCTCTATCGATAAAAATTTTGTGTAATTTGAATGAAAAGGTAATATATTATTCAAAACAAACAAAAGCAAGAATTTAAATAATTTATAATTAGTTTAAATAAGTTTTTGGTTAAGAATAGAATTAAATAAATTTATTAAATAATTAAATGTTGAAAAAGCAAACAAAAAGTTAGTTAATCTAATTGGTTTAGAAATTGTTCGGAAAGTCTTGTGAATAAATTTGAATTTTGATATGTATTTAAATTTGTGGGAAATTCTCACTAAATTATCTCAACTTTCAATTAATTACATTTATTGTAATGTTTGCTAACATTTAGAGCATTAGAACAGCTGAGAGTAGTTTAAAATTTATGTATGTTATTGATTTTAAAATTTAAAACATAATAATTAAGTGAATGGCAACAGTGTTGCAGACTTACACCCAGTTGCTTTTTATGTCGACTCACATCGTAACGAACGCTTGCGAACTCTTTCAGGACAAATGAACCGCCGGTTATGAAGACCTGCGAAATGTGGTAAACAATGTTCGCATCAATTGTTTGATTATTGAATTAGTGTCGACTCTATTGTCATTATAATTGTTATACTTTTGCAAAACAGCAATTCATTACAAATATCTAATCTTAAGTTAACAAAAGAGATGTCGACCGCACGGCCCTGACTGGCGGGGAGGGTCGCGCAGAGTATAGACCAAAAACAGTTCCACCTCAATTTATTTAGTTTAAACTGAATTTAACTAATTTTACTAAATATAAACTGAATTTAGCAACAGTTTAACAAGAACAAAATAGCTATAGCTGTACAAAGCAGTAGCCTCACTAGTAGGGTGACCATGTTAAAATTTATGAATACTTAACATTTTGTAAAAATTCTTATAAATCCTGGGACAATTGCGGAATAAAATTATTAAAAATTTTTAAAGGCTTAGAAATGCATTATTAAATTATAATAATATGTAATATTTCTTAAAGGTAAAAGCTGAAATGAATTAAACTAAACACTGTTAATTAAATTAACTAATGTTAATATTATTTTAGCTTAAATCTAGTTATACTTAAGTTTCTGCATAAAATTTATTTAAATAATTTCTAACAAAATTTACTTGACCTGGTCAAGTTTTTTTTAAAGTTTGTTCTTAACTATTAAAGTAAATAGCTTTATATAAAATTAGAAAAAAAAATAATTTTAATTTTTCTATGTAAGTATATTTGCAAATTGTTAGTATTTAAAATAATTTTATTAAAAACTTTGAAATTAAACAATTAAATATAAAAATAAATTTATAGAATTTTATAATTTTTAATTTAACTTAATAATAAAACTAGTAAACTTTAAATATTAAATAAAAAATGTTAAATCCCGGGACATTTCTATGTCAAGGCATGACCCTTGCCAGGGCTCGGCACAAGATATAAAAATAGAGGATTGTCCTTCCAAATACTGGACACCTGGTCACCCTACTCACTTGCCACATCAATATCACCTTCCCCTCCTCCCCCATCGACATCACTAGCTAGGAGATTTAAAAGAGTTGACTAAAGTTTTATCGAATTTCATATTTAGAGCAAAAATATAACTGAATTAAAAAAAATTTTTTCACACGAATACTTAACTATTCGACTCTTTAGTTAAAAAAAATTAAAAACATCGCAAAAATTTATTCAATAATGCTTTTCAAACTTAAACTCCTGTATAATATTTATATTTACAATCAGAGCCAAGGTTAAAAGTAAAGACCGGAATCGGTAGTTGTAGTTAAATAAACCGCTTATTTAGCAAAATATTTTGTTGTATTGTATGTGTCATA
>JAQIYC010000298.1:0-15605 GCA_034699545.1 Porobelba spinosa
TAGTGTCAAATAGCAAATAGCTTTTAAAACGCGTTTTAGGCAAAAAACAACTTTTTGAAAAATTCTACCCTAGACCCCCCCAGGCAAAAATCTGAAAAAGTCGGTCATTTTCCTACCCATGAACCCCCTCTACCTGATGGACCTTGCACATCCCTAATATTATGTTTAGTTGGGAGAATTATTTATACATAAAAGTTTTCAATTTACGTTTTATTGGAGATGGCCAAGCTCAAACAAAATATAATTAAAAAATTAATTCATTCTTAATCATTTTTATTTTATTTGCCCTAATGCTAAAAAAAATAAAAATTTAAATGAATTAAAGTAATTTTATGAAACATATTATCATAATTATAATTTCAATCAAAATTAAGTTGAAATCCCAATACAGTTGAGCTATTTTTTGGATGAGATTGGAGTAAATTTATGGATAATGTCATAATTATTCAGTTCAGGGTATTATTGCTGCTATTATGAGTTTTATGATTGTAATGCTTACACAATAAAAGCTAATATTATACACAAATACAGTTAAAGCTATTACTAACACAACAATCGATTCCTACATTTGAAACGATAAACGCAATTCACAAACAATTCACAAGAATTTCGTTCTAATGCTTGGGATAACTTACATGGGAGATATTATTTAAATGTATATTCAAAATTAATCTTTTAAAACAAGTTTAGTTGTAAATAATGCTGGATATAATTAAAAAACAACTTTCAAGTGAACAAATGTCACTTAATTATATTTAATTATTAAATACTGTATTTAAAATTTTTAAACGCAAATTCCGACGATAAAACTTATGCTATTTTACATTGAAATAACTGGTTGACATAATTTATTCATTTATTGATAAACAAACTAGCATCTATTTGAAATACAACTGTTGATATTATAGTATAAAACATCAAATATTCTGTACACAAAGACCGCATATTTTTGAGCCATCAGTCGATGCCAATAGACGTAAATCTATTTTACGATACTTTTGTATAACATTAGTTCAAACTCAATAAGTACTCAATCAGTAACCGTAAGAATAGAGTTAGAGTTAGAAACGCACAAATCGATGAGAGAGTTGCGATTTATTTAAAATTTTGTTATTTTATTGATTATATACTATAAAAGTTTTAAGATATATTATAAATTGTTTGCATTAGTTTAATCAGAATAACTTATTCTCATTTTACAACTATATAATGAAAACATTTTAAGAATTACATTGCATTCAAGTGTTTGCGGTTCAAAGTTTTCATTCTTTTATTTTAGATTTTGAGTTCTTTCCAAACTTATAAACTAAGAGAGTATTTGCACTTAAAAATGACATAAAGTTTTAGTTCCGTATATGCAGTCTAAGAAATCAGTGAAGCATTTATTTCTTCGCGAATGTAATAATCAATACGATTCTTACGATTCTCTAGTATTGAATGTAATTGTGGTTTCGATATACGAGTCGAGCAAAAGCTATGGGAAATGCGATTTTCAAACATATTCTCGATTTTGATATTGAAATGCGTTTATATTCAAACATTGACTTTTAAAGACAGATTTAAATCGATTTGAAATTCTTGTGAATAAAAAATGTTTTGAAAATATTTAATTCATTTAACTCGTATAGAAATATAGAAATATTTTCGAGTTATACAGAATTGCTTTGAATTGAATTGAATTGAATTCCAACGAAATGTTCACATATTTGAAAGCAAAGAATTAGAGTCAAAGAGAACTTTAATCACTTTGTATTACAGCATCTTTTTATGGCTCGAGTTTTATATCACTGCCATTACAAGAGTCGAAGAGCAGTTCAAGCATTTCCTTTCGGTTCAAAACCTATCAATCGGAAGCACTTCTGGTGCTGGCGGCCGGACCTATCGATTATTGCTTAGTGACACTCGAAAGCGGACACATATCTGTATGAAAGCCTCAATTACGACACGACTTACCACTGATTTATTGCCAAAACTTGCAATTGTTTTCAATTTTGAATAATAGATACGAATAAATCTGGGCTCAGGAGAGGCTCTCTTCACATCCAAACAGTTAAAACTGAATGACTTGGTCTGGCATAGGGTTGACATACAGAGGACTGACGCAGAAATATCGTTAACCATCGATGGATTGCATACAAACTTTTTCGATATTCCGGGAAAGTTCTTCGAACTCAACATTAAATTCGGTTTATTTATCGGCGGTTTGGGTCACTTCAATGAGCTCTACCTGGGCAAGTTGCACAGCTATAGGGGTTGTATTGACCAGTTATTCTACAACGGCATTGATGTCATCGACTCGGCCTCTAAAAGCACCGATTCTGCCCATGAGATCAGTTACGACTGCAGTAATCAATTCGAAGCAACCCTTTTCGATGCCATCACTTTCGTCAAAAGTGGTTCTCATGTAGTGCTGCCCGGGTTTGCCGGTTCGGTCAGGAATGGCGGGTCACTCAGCTTTGATATTAAGACCTCGTCAACAGTTGCCGTTGTCTTCTACAACGCAGGAAGTGTTGGCCATAACTCAGATTTCATTTCTGTTGAGATAATTGACGGAAAAATATTGCTTTCGATTAATGACGGAAACGGTGTTGTAGTCCTGCAGTCGGATGTCCTCATTAGCGACGGCTTCTGGCACTCGGTTCGACTCCAATTCAGTTCACAATATTTGGAGATATCGATCGACGACTTTCCCGCCCGAAACCTAAGGCCCAGTCTGGGCGACAACAAATTCTTTGATCTGAACGACCAGTTGTTTGTCGGCGGTATTGAACTCAACAAACAGTCGACTGCATATCAACACGGATTGCAATCAATACTATCTGAAGGGCCGGACAGTTCACTCAAGGGTTGCTTAAGAAACATAAAAATGGGACAAAAATCAATTAGTTTAAGGGACGCGCAGATTACCCAAGACATCAAGTCTGGTGAGTGTTTCTGGGAGTTTCAGTGCCTCATACACGACAACACTCCCTGTGTCGACGGCGCCGAGTGTTTTCAGGAAGGGTTTAGTGATTTCCGTTGTTTATGCGACCGCTCTGTTTGCATTCGCCCCAACTTTACCGATCATTACCGACTCTACAACGCAAAGCAGGACAACGAGGCCTTCATAGACATTGAGATCTTGCAGTTACAGCCCCTCAACATCGCCGAAGGGGGCAGTGATCTCATCACTAATAACTTGATTCACGTTGTCTTAGACTATCAAAAGTACGGCATCAGTGAGAGTGGAGTTGAGTTCCACATAAAGGAGTCGCCACAACACGGCGTACTCGAAGTGGAGGTATGGGACAAAACTCCGGCCAACCATTACTCGGGCGGCGCCGGCACCGGAGTGTCGGACAATGTGTTCACTTTACACGACTTAATCACAGAGAAAGTGCGTTACACTCACGACGGAAGTGAGAACTACAACGACTCAATTGTCTTTGAACTTGAGTTCAGTTCACAGTTCTTCCAATTGCCGACATTTCTCCACTCGAAGAGACATCGCTTTAAGTTCTTCATTCAAATACATCCCATCAATGACGCGCCGAAAGTGGTGACCAAAAGCGATAGACCCTTAAGGTTAGCCAAAAACACAAAACGAGTGATAACTGCAGAAAACCTGAGCGCAAGAGACGACGACAACAGTCCCGAAGAAATTAGATATAAAATCAATGCCATTATAAACGGCGACCAAAGCTTCGTTGAAAACGTGAAAAATGTCGACATTTCGGTCGAAAGCTTTACCCAAAACGACATAAACCAGAAACTGATTCGATT
Organism: Porobelba spinosa; assembly: GCA_034699545.1. NCBI lineage: Eukaryota > Metazoa > Arthropoda > Arachnida > Sarcoptiformes > Damaeidae > Porobelba > Porobelba spinosa. Next base: position 3,763 of record JAQIYC010000298.1, read on the forward strand.
CGTCCATAAGTCGAAACTTTTGATTTCTGTAAACAATATTAAACTAATGCTAACCATAACCGACAAAAAGGGCAAAACCACTGAAACCACTCTTTTGGTCGAGACTTACGAAATGCAATTGGTTTTGATCAACAATACAGGCATTACTTCTGCCTATAATTCGTTTGCTTTGATATCAGCAACAAATCTGAGTTATACCACAAACTCAGAGTCAGATCTCAACCAATACATTAAATTCGAAGTCATGAAAGAGAGTGAGTTCGGGTGCGTCCAGAAGTTGAGAGGGAACGGCAATTGGGCTAATGTCACGATCTTCTCTCAGCGCCAAATCAATAGAAGGAAAATCAGATATTTTCACTTCAAAGGCAAACCAAATCAAGATATTCTCGAACTCCAGGTCTCTTACAACCAAATGAAAGCACCAGTCGTTCACTTTGTGGTCACATTCAAGACATCACAACTTCAAGCAATAGCTCTCAACCAAATCACTATTACTCGAGACATGGAAGTGATTCCTATCACAAATAAGGACTTGAAGTTTGATACCCAACCCTTTCCTATCGAACCAGACCTTATAATCTATACAATAATGTCTTTGCCTTCGTTGGGATCTTTGAATCTAATTAATGGTAACACAAGTGAGAGACTGAGTATTGGATCGTTTTTCACCCAAAAGATGATCGACGAGAATATGTTGTTTTACAACTGCTCTCATGCCGTCCACCCGAACGCACACGACTTCTTCGACTTTGAGGTCGCCACAGAGGAAGGCCTAACCAATGTCGAAGTGACCAGTTTTCAGTAGGTTTTCCCCATTTTGATATATTTCGAAGTCTAAGAATGTGTCGATAGTTTGACCCAATTTTGATCAATTGTCTGCTTTGATTGCCATTAGTTTAAAGTTCATCCGAAGCACAACCGATGCGTTCATTTTGGCGAATGAGAAGCTGGTTGTGCTGGAAGGCGACAGAGCGACCATCAACAGCAAGCTCTTGCACGTGGAGACTGACCACAAAATAGGTTCGATTCACTACAACATCACTACTAAACCGAAATTCGGAACAATTAAACTCATGAATCCACAACTCAATGATGTGATTCAAGTATCACCGGATCAGATAAGCCAAACGGAAATCGAACAAAACAGAGTCGTCTACTATCACGACGACAGCGAAAATAGTGCCGATGTCTTCGACTTCATAGCAATCGACTCCCAAAACAACTTTATTTGTTTCGGAACCTTTGCTATAGATGTGATTATGAAGAACGACAATCCGCCGATTCGGGTCGTCGACAAAGTGTTCCAAGTGGTCACTCACGGCGAGAAGAAGCTCACGGCTAATGACATGAAGTACATCGATGCAGACATTGACTCTTCCGCTGCAAATATTAAGTATTCCAAGACTTATATACCGAACGGAAACTTATATTTTGCGAACAGACCTAATGTAGTGGCCGACCAATTCACTCAGGAAGACATCGACAAAGAGAATATACTCTTCAGACATAGCGGCGATGAGAGCGGACGGGCTATTCTCTGGATAACTGACGGCCAGTTTTATGCTTCCGGAGTGCTTGAGATTAAAGCTTCGAAACCGTACTTAAAAATATCGGAAAACACGGGATTAGTTGTGAAATATGGCGAAAGTGCTCTCATAACTGGCCATAACCTAACGGTTGAAAGCAATTTGGATATAAGTCGCAAAAGGTATACATGAGTCACTCAGTTCATATCGGAGTACATATTGTATAATCATATTAGAATCGATATATTTATATTAATCTAAAATTATTAATAAAACCTAATTTTAAACAAATTGTTTTGAAGTGACGTAACCATAAAAATCACTTCAGAGCCGAAATTTGGTCAGATTTTGAATGCGGGAAAAGAGACGAATCGATTCACTTTACAGGTTTGTAACACAAATTAGTTTGGATTTGAAATTCAATATAAGAACAATTGTATTGATTGACTGGATCTGGCGTTGGGTCAGGACTTGGCTGAAGAAAACATTGAATACGAGAGCAAAACCTTCGAAGAGGACTCAGTTGTGATACACGACGACTCGTTTATGTTTCGACGTAAGCCTTAGATAATTGATATTAGATTAGAGATGACTTAGAGCTTAAATAACTTAAATTACAGTCTTCTTCAATGGAGAGGATTACTTGAGTAGTCGAGTGACGGCTGAGAACCAGATGTTCAACATTTCGATATACCCTCAGTCGTACTTCCAGTTGAGTTTAATTAATCTAAAAAACATTTCTGTCGATGAGGACAAGTCTGCGCCCATTGACTCGTCTAAGCTATTAGTAAGCCATCAAACCCTAGTCAGTCCCGACAACATCCTCTATATGATCACTCAATTACCCAAATTCGGTGCTCTCTCTCTATACGCGCACAACACGACTGCCATTCCGATGCACTTTCCGACTAAAGGCTCATTTAATAAGAGCACTGATAGGAACGAAACTTTACTTCTGTTCACTCAAAAAGACATTAACGACGGCTTAATTCACTACAAGTTCTTGCAATCAGACAATGAGCCAAAAAACACTTCACATATCGATTACTTCAGGTTTGATGTCTCGAACGGAATCACAACTCTTCATAATCTCACGCTTTATATAAACATAATTTCGAAAATAATTACTTTGTATTCATCGAACATAACCGTAACGGAAGGCCAGAGCGTTGTGTTGATCGCCGAAGACTTTCTCGTTTCCAATGCTTTCTATGCAAACCTAATCGACGAATACCTGATTATAGAAGAGCCAAAGTTCGGGGCAATTGTTTGCACAGATGTCAAAGACGAGAAAAAGTTGACCAAATCTTTTACACCCAGACAGCTAAGGGAAGGGCAGATATCGTACGATCACGACGGGTCGGAGACAACCAGAGATTGGCTGAATATTGTGGTCAGAGCTAACTCTTTAAATAAAGAGAGTCTTCCCTCGACTATACACGTGATTATAGAACCGATTAATGACGAGACACCACATGTGGTCAATAACACGGGTTTGGAGCTGTGGGAAGGGACGGGTGCCGTCATTACTAACTGGCATTTGGCTGCAGTCGACGACGACTCCATCACTGATGACATAGTGTATCAAATTTCAACCCCAAGTAATGGTTACCTAACGAAGATTGACAGCAGACAGACCCCTATAGAGAGGTTCACACAAATACAGATCGATTCCGGGCTCATCCGTTACGTCCACAGCGGAGAACTGGCCGGAGGTTTCAGGTTTCAGGTAACCGACGGAACCAATTTCGACTCTCCCCATGTCTTCACTGTAACCGCCAAATCAGTTATCATTTCCGTTATTATCAACAAAAAGCTGTTCGTATTTCCCCGAATGCAACAGTCGGTGACCAGAGACCACCTCTTGGTTGAGACAAACGACGGCAACTCTACGCGAGAGTTCGTCTATCATGTCGTCAAAGAACCAAAATTCGGTCGATTTTTGTTAGAAAACTCCGACGGATCGACTAAACCGGTTCTGTTCTTCAGCCAAAAGCAAATCAATCAAAACTTTGTTCTTTACGAACAAAACAAACCAATTAATGACATCTTAGTCGCAGACGAAATCATATTCGACGTCGAGTCCCGTTATGTCCAGTCGTTGAAAGGAATTAAATTTGTGGTCGAGATTGCAATCGGGAATTCAGGCAAAGATGTGGCCAATGAAGTGCTCAAATACATTGATACCAACCCTTTAACTGTAATTGAGGGACAATTTGGTGTTATTTCCGAAAAAAATTTAAACGTTTCTAAACTCGTGAAGAATTGGCAGAAAAAGCATTTCAACCCCAAAAGTGTGGACAAACTACCCGTATATCTGAAATTGCAGGAAAAGCCTACCCATGGAGTGGTGCTCTACGAGGGACACGACGTCAACACCAAATCCAAACCGATTTCTTTGAGTGCCTTAAACCAGAATAACCTGATCTACAGACACGACAGCAGTAATACATTTAATGACTCCATTCTCTTCGGTATTTACATTCGGAATGGAGTCGACATACTGTTAGCCAATTACACAATTGCAGTCGATATAATTCCGGGTATTTTTAATGATTTCGAAATTAATTATAAAATTTCAATTATTTTAAACTCAATTTAAATATTTTGTTAGTAAACGATGAACTGCCGATCCTATTGACTCAAAACCCTCGCATTAATGTGATATTTGGGTCAAAGACATTGATTTCGAATTCAGTGCTCAAGACCGACGACGACGACGGACTTCCACAGAATGTCATATACGAACTGATGACTGATTCGAGAATTAGGAGTACTTTCGGCTTCTTTATGATTGAGCCAAACGAAGAAGCGGTCAATTCGTTCACTCAATTGGAGATCGACTCGAATAAAGTGTATTTCAAACACAACGGAACTCAAGCGCAACAACAAATCAAATTCCGAATCAAAGACGAGAAGACGGTTTGCGGTCGAGTCAACGAATCGCAAACCGGTGCCAATCACTGCACTCCTATATACGCTCTCACTCTAGTCGTACAGCAGTTAACGCTAACTCTAGTCAATCACTCGGCGGTTCAGTTACTTCAGGGCTCTATTAAGACTGTATTACTTCCCAAACATTTGGCGACTGTTAGTAATGATATTAAAGCTGAAGATATTGTTTACTACATCAGAGAGGGACCCATTGATGGATACATTATAGTGAACGACAAAACTAATAATGAAAAGTTCACTCAACACGACATTAATTCATTGCATGTCTTATACATTCAAATCAACAAATCTTCGACCGATTACTTCGTTGTCGATATACTGCGTGATAAGAGTCGACAGAAAGACGAGTCGATTAATAACATAACGGTTTTAATTTCAGTTAAACCTCTGGTCAAAGCGAATAAACCGTTTTTGATCGCAGGTTTGGGACAGAAAACCTATATAACCCCAGAATACTTGAACGCTAGGTATGCCTGCAATCAACACAACCTTTGATTGACTCCAAACTTAATTCAATTTTATTTCCGACAGTGAGTTAGCAATGATTACGAACTCAATGCCTAAGTTTACGATTACTTCGGATCCGAAGTTTGGAGTTTTGAGAAAGTATTCAAACGATAGGAAAACGAATAAAAATAGAGTTAAAAGAAAAGGCAATTCATATGAATCGGTAGACGAGTTCAGTAATGAAGACGTAATCAAAGGTCGAATCGCTTACATCGCGTACAAGAACTTAGATCTGAGTTATCCGAACGAAATCCTAACGGATGTGATTCACTACGAACTGACGGCACATAACGTTCAGAAGGCTTCAGGTGTTCTGGTCGTCAATATAGTAAACAATCATCTATTGACTAAATCGACGAATTGGGACATTAGAGGCAATGGAAGTGATTTCGATGACGAAGAGTTCGAAATAATCGAGAGAAGCGAAGAAACAATTAATTACTTAAATATAATTATAACGAGAGATCATCTGTTAATCGCTTTCGTATTCATTGTAGTCGTTATACTAACGGTTGCCTTAATAGTGATTATTAGAGTTTGTCATTCGAGTGCCGGTCAGAGAACGTCACACAAAGACAACAAATCGGGTCCAATCACTACAGCGTTCAACACAAGTCCAGCCATATTAGACACCCCACCGGCCAGTGATTACGGAGAGATGCTTATGATGTCCAACAGACTGTCGCCCAGGAGTACGCCCTCCGTCTCGGAAATGGAGACGGGAATGATTCCCATCGCTCCGCCCACTTCACCCTCGCTCAGTACCAATTGTAGTATAATGGAGACGCGCAGCCGTACGGCTACTCCCCGTTCACTGCTTCGGCTACCAATGGCTGACCGTCTGCGGGGCGGGTGTGCGGCCGCTGAGGAGCTGCCGCCTGAGGCGACCACTTCCAACATATTCCCACTTCCGCCGCCGTCTCTCTACTTCGGCAATGAGTCAAACCAATCAAATTGGTGTCAAAGTTCAATCCCTTTATGTAAAGTCCCGCCTATTTTCCCGCGTTGTCTGGAAGACCACTACTGTGCGACTTATCACCATTCAATGTATCCGTGCAGTCCTAACCACTCAATAGATATGTCTACTCGAGTGTTAGGGGACGGCAACTCAATGGTTGGCTCACCCGTACCCCCACTCCGTCAAACTATGTGGGGTTCGGAAGACCTATACTCTCCATCGCACTCATCCCCTAATTATGCAGAAAATGTGTTTCAATACAAACATTACATCCAAACCAATGACAATAACTGCAAATCTCCGAACTCTGATATTTATATTACCGACAATTTCAGTGCCGATAGTCTGGCCCTAAAACACAATTTGGGCCAAACGTCGCCCAAACAGCAACAGTATTGGGTCTGACGGCCGCACCGGCCGTTCGATTCTTTCGATATTAGTTATCATTAATTGATTTTCATCGTTAGAACAGTATTACGAAATCATTATTTATTATTAAATTATTTAAAATTTTATATTTAAGATATTTAAGAAAACTGTTTAAATCAAAGATAAGTTTTGTCTGAAATTATAAATTTTATATAAATATAAAAAATGGTTCATTTTTGTAAAAATATTTTTTATTTAATTAATTTAAAATTTTCTAATTATTAGCATTAAATGAATTAACATTTTGTCAGTTTCACAAATGGTTTAATTCTATCCAATATATAAAGTCTAAAAACAATCAATTCTTACCAACTTTTGAGTAAAAATCAAAATTAGTTTTAATAAATTGCAAACAAAACCTGACGATTGAGTGACTAAATTGAGTAATAAATAGTTGATTTGAATTAAAAATTACAAAAACAAACAAATCATAAGTTTTTTCAATTAAAAGATTTGATTTTGATTTCACGCCTTAATATCGAAGACAACTCTCGACTTAATAGAGTAGTCAACGAAATGCCGTCGCGTTTGTAAACCCATTCACTATTGATATAATCATAACGTTTTGGTCCACTAATCAAATCCAATCAATTAAATCGATATTTAATTAAAATAAAAATTTCAAAATAACTACAACTTGTGGTCAGACCTGATGGGCGACGACAACCAAATCTGTTTATTCGGCGTTTGTTTGTTAATCACATAAATGCCATTCAATCCCAGATTTAAAGTCAAGACTCCGTTCTATTAATTCAAATCAATTTGAATTTCAATCAATTTATTAAACAATTAAAAACCAATACATTGAGTGAAAGGTCAGAGTCTATGAGTTGAGCGTTTGATTCGATTATTAGTTCCAATTCTTCAGTCAAGTGATTGAGAGTTTGGTCGGCAATGCGTTCGTAAGTCAACTCATCCATTGGTTTCGTCGAACAACTCATTCGCAATACAAATGACGCCAATTGTGGCCATTGTTTGCCATTTGACAGCAATTTAATTGCGTTTTTCGACTTAATATCAAACAACGATCTATTGATACAATTGTTTGAATCAATTCTGTAATAGACTTTCGGCACTGAATGCAAACACTGAATGCGTTTTTGAATTATAACTATAAGTAAATACTTTTTAGAAATAAAATTAAAAGTTTTTAAATTCATTTCAAAGTTAATCAAAATCGCGTCAAAAAATTGTTTACAAAACAAATCAATTTAAATAACTTTCCATAACTTACGTCATTTACTTTCATTAACTTTATGTTTAAATTTTATGAGTTTTTTCATTTAATTTCGTACATAATATATGAATTGCTTTTAGTTAAAAAATTTTTAAACACATGTTGAGTGACCGCTCGCTAGGAATAGGCAGTAAAGGAGTGATTGACGTAATGTTGGAAAACAACGTGTTTTCAGTATTGAACACATTTCCCACTTTTCGTCTTTCAATCCAAAGCTAAACCCAATTAATAATCGACTCCTCAGTGAAGCTCTTGTGCGGAGAGGAATACAATGGTATTAATGATTAAATGATTGAATGATTGGTATATTAATTGATTTACGTTTTAACCAATGATTTGTTTTCGAACCAAACAATAGACCGAAACAACTGAAGTGAACCCAAAGGCGTATCCGTTGGCCGACAACGCGTTGACGACAAAGATCTTCAATATCTTACAACAGGCCAACAATTACAAGCAGTTGAAGAAAGGCGCCAATGAAGGTAAGCACCGGCAGCCCTACCCCTACCCCTACCCCTTCCCGTCGCTAATGTCTGAATGTCTTGTTTGTACGAAAGCGACCAAAACTCTGAACCGAAATCTGGCGGAACTGATAATAATGGCAGCGGACGCCGAACCGATCGAAATCCTTCTTCATTTGCCACTCCTGTGCGAAGACAAGAACGTTCCGTACGTTTTCGTGATGTCGAAGCACGCGCTGGGCCGGGCGTGTGGAGTGGCCCGGCAGGTGATCGCCTGTTCCATCACTACCAATGAGGGCTCACAACTCAAACCACAGATCGAAACACTTCAGCGAGAGATCGAAAAACTATTGATTTAATTGACATTTATTTCATCGAAAGTTCATTTCGTTTTTGCTTTTCCTCTCAAATCAATATTTTATTCAATTCTTTCATTTGCCTTAAAGTCAATAAATACTGAATTAAAACACTTTTAAATTGTTTTCTTATTTATTAAGTTTTAAATAACTGTTAAGCGGTTTGTCATCAATGGCTTAGAGACTAGAGTTGAGATAATTATAGAATTGTGGTTAAGATACGACTTGAATAGACATTTTTGATGTTTTAGAGAGTAGTCAATCATTTTATTGTTTAATTTTATTAGAATTGATTATTCGAGTCATTAATCATTAATCAAATTGTTTTTACCGATAATTTGAAACTAATTAAACATAACTTGAATTTAGTTTCAAATCGAAACCAACTTTATCTGAAAGCAGACGTAGTGTATGTGCGGCCCAATTGCAGTCTCGCAAACATTGAATGCATTTCCAGTTCCTCTCGAAAGCGAGTCTTTAATGCAATTTGTGGTCAAAAAAGGTTTGTTTTAATTCAATTCAATCGTTGATTAAATCAATTCATTTAATTTAATTGTAATTAGTATTTGATAAATAAGTAAAACCCAAACCGTTTGCAACCAATAAGTGATTAAAACAATTGTAAAACAGATCCGAATCATCTGAACACTAGAAATGGCGAAGAAGGCGAAGGGGGAGAAGAAGTCGAAGTCAGCCCTCAATGAAGTGATAACTCGTGAATACACTGTTCATCTCCACAAACGACTGCATGGCGTGGGCTTCAAGAAGAAGGCACCCAGGGCCATTAAGGAGATTCGCAGGTTCGCCGAGAAGCAGATGGGCACTCAGGACGTCCGCATCGACACCCGACTCAACAAATTCCTCTGGAGTAAAGGCATTCGAAACGTGCCCTATCGGGTGCGCGTACGCCTGGCCCGTCGGCGCAATGAGGACGAGGACAGCGCCAATAAGCTCTACACTCTCGTAACGCACGTTCCCGTCGCGGCCTTCAAAGGCCTGCAAACCGAGAACGTCGACGAAGCCGAGTGACCGCTCCCGCACTCGACCCCCACTGGGCTGTGGACTGGGCTCGACTTATGTTTGATTTGATTATTGATAATAAAATAACGATTTATTTAAAGAGATTTGATTTGTCTTTAGTTTATCACTTAATTACAATTGAATTGAATTAATTGATTTCGTTTATGCGTTAATGACTTGCGTTTCAACTCTTTTTGCAAATCATTTGAATTTTTATTTTAAATCTTATGTCTATTTGACTGAAATCTTTCTGAATTACAAAACAATTATAAATATTTAGTTAAATTAAATTAATTTAATATTTCACTAAAACGTAATTAAAATTTTGAATGATTTGCAAAATCGTATTCATTGGTCGGAATGAATAGCATAGGAATCGAAACGTAATCGAGAGTTGAGTAAAGGCTAGTTTTTAACGATTAACTCATTATTTAAGGATTTTCACTGCTTTTGCCGTTTTTGAGGAGAAATACATTTCATAGTCAACCCAAGTCTGTGAGTCATACAAACAAAATGAAGGTTTGCTTACTTCCAGCTCTTGAGGACAACTATATGTATCTCTTGATCGATGAGACGACAAAAGAGGCGGCGATTGTAGATCCGGTCGAACCAAATAAAGTGATGAATGCAGTGAAGGCCGAGAATGTGGTTTTGACAACAGTTCTCACGACTCACCACCACTGGGATCACGCGGGCGGTAATGCAGACCTTTTCAAACTCATGCCGACCCTCACTGTCGTCGGCGGTGATGAAGGCATCGGTGCTTTGAATAAGAAAGTGAAAGCCGGGGATAGACTCACTGTTGGACAGCTCGACATTGAATGCCTGTCCACCCCATGCCATACGAAAGGACACATTTGTTATTTCGTTACTTCGAAAGCAGAGCCAACTGCCGACCCCTTAGTCTTCACAGGTTTTCTTATAAATGCAAAATTATTTGCACTATAACTGACATTGATTTGAAAACAGGCGACACTCTGTTCGTCGGCGGGTGCGGAAAGTTCTTTGAAGGAACGGCACAACAAATGTACGGCGCGTTGATTCAGGTCTTGAGACCATTGCCGGAGAATACGGTTAGCATTGAATTGAATGCGAAATAAATATTTAAGAATTCAATTCCAACAGAAAGTCTATTGCGGACACGAATACACAGTTTCGAACTTAAAGTTCGCAAAATCGGTCGAACCTAACAATCAAGACATTGCGAAAAAGCTATTGTGGGCTCAGGTATTGAGTTGTTTACACAATTTGTTTTGACTTTATTTAAATATACAGTAATTATACAACAAATAGGATCTGCGCTCAAGAAATGAATCAACTATTCCATCGACTATTGGCGACGAAAAGAAAACGAATCCCTTTATGAGGGTCGATGTCGAATGCGTTCAAAAACACGTCAATAAAGTGAATGATGCGATCGAAACGATGGGTGCGTTGAGAACAGAGAAGAATCACTTCAAAGCCAATTAAGCAATTATTCCAATTATATTCCAATTATATTCCAATTATTGTTGTCCGCCGTCGCCGTCAACCGCACGACTCGTTCGTCGAGTCTTTGGTGGCGTTGGCGGCGAATACTTTCATTTCGTTTTCGTAGCGAACCTTATCGTTATTAAACAGATTATAATAGACCTAAACAGCGATTAATGATTAATCCTTTGGTTAGTTTAGTTGCGATCAAACCCTATCCCTATCCCAAACTCAATTCAAATGCTATTAACCTGTTTAGCACTGACAGAGAGCTCATGCCATTGCTGTGCCAGAGCTTTGGTCAGCTCCTGGTGAGTCATTTCCGTCTATAAAAGCAATAAATATTTGATTAAACAGTTTTAAGACTAAAGTTCAATACATTATGTTTTGAGTGATATTTCTCTTGCAATGAACTCCTGTTCTCCTGACAGAACAGTAGGTATGGATTGATTGGCTTTTTCGGGCAAACGGTTCCGTTGGAAGTGCTCTCACTTCTGGTGGCATTCGGTTTCGACTTTTTCGGTTTCGAAGACATGTTAGTTGTGTTGGCATTCGTTTTGGTCATCAAGTTCTTGGGCTTCCCATCACATGCCGTCGGTTGTGGTGTTGACTCGTCTTTCTGTTAAAATTGGAATTAAGTTCAAATCAATTGATTCGATGGTAAGGGAAGGAAGAGTTGAGGCAAACCTCGAGAAAAAGTGGTAAATCATGATTGAGATAATCGTCTCTATGTTTAGTCGTCAACCGATTGACTAAAAGTCTAAACAAATAATAAGTTTTCGATTCAAACAATTGAAAGCAGTTTTGAATACTTTTTCTGTTTTCGGTATTTTTGGGTCAATTTCTTGATTTTATAGATATTCTGAATAAGTCTTTCATTTTCTAATTTGATTTCTTCGCATCTCTTCTCTAATTTCAAAGACA
>JAQIYC010000299.1:0-15590 GCA_034699545.1 Porobelba spinosa
AATATTTAACAAAAATCATTTATCTAATTTGTAAACGACGATTTACATTAAAAATAATATTAATTTTACTAGTTGTTAAGACTAAGTCTGTCTTGATTAACGAGGTAATTCCCCTCTTTTTAATCCTATTTTTGACAATTACATAATTAAAAATTATATCGGCTAACGCTCAAGGCAAAATATATAAATAATTATTTAAATTTATACTTGCCCGAGTCATTCCTGCATATAATTTTTATCTAGGTCTAGGTCCGCAATCCCTCTGAGGAAAAAATTTGGCTTCTGACCCCCTCCCCCTGAGATTTTGCTCGAATATAGGACCCCCCCCCCCCCCACCACCCTAGAAAACTTCCGGACGCCGAAACAGGACAAAAAATTTCCTGCCAATTTGTAAAAATAGAGTTGATTTAACCAAATTAACGCTAAATCAGGTTTAAGTCCAGTTAATTTAACTTAATTTAGTATAAATTACCGTTTTCGGGAAAAAATAGCGGCTTCGCGCGCAATTTTTGGCGGGAATCCGCCATTTTGTTGTTGAGCTAATTTCTACCTAGACCTAGATTTCTACCTAGGCTAGAATTTTGAGGGAAAATGTCATTTTTCTCAAACCTGAACCCCCTTAACCTAACTCAGTCGGGCCAACCCTGTTATAAGATCAAAACTTAATCCATATTAAAAGATAATTTGTGCTGTATAAAACTTTCTTATTTAAACAACAAATTATGTAATTGTGTTATATTTTTAAGAAATAAATTTCAGAAAATAGTATTATGGTAAAAGAAATTCCCTCTTAATTTAAAACAAATCAATAATACTGTACTAAAAAAGTGCATGGAAAATATTGGTGAAACAACTGAGAACTGAGCAAGCTCGAATAAACCGCGTTATTGTCGTTCAGTACATTTGCTTGTTTACTAAATTATATTGTTGTCAAACATTGAAAATTTAGATTTTATTTATTGTTTATTTAAAAGTTTTTAGTTAACGATTGCAGTCAACGAACGAATGGATTCAATAAAAGTCGAAGAAATTGATAAAAAGGAAAAATCTATTAATAATTTGAATGTAATTTAACTCATATTTAATCTAATATTGAATTAATGAATGATTTGTCGAATTAGACGTCGAGTGAAATGAAGCGAAATGTGAGCTATAATGCAATCATAACTCCTGGAGAGGCCTCGGAGTCCGACGAAGACGACGACATTGGAGATGAAAGTGAGCGCCGATTCAGTGCCAGTGAACCCACTTTTGGCAGAACCCGAAACACTTCCGAAATGAGTAATTGATTGAACTTTTGATTCACTTTCGAATATACATTACGTGATTAGCGAATATGATATACATTTTATTTACTCAAAAGTACTTTTTGTTTTGCAATCAGTCGTGATATTTGTGAGCCGGGTCTACAGATTGAGTGATAGATATAAAGACAAATATTACCAACGTATTTCCAAATAATGCAACCATGTCAGTTTGACTTTATTTCGACAAAATTCGATAAACGTATATTGTTAGCGAGTAAAATACACGAATACTAATTGCTCAATTTTAATCAGTTTAGCAAGGTCTCATAGAATATACACGTATATAACTTAATAGACTGTAATTTATACCTTTATACCTGGTTTATATATCATATTATAGTAATAGCAAACATAAACATCTCTTCACTAAACGTCAATTTGAACTACAGGTCAGTCCCAAAAGTCGACCCATTCTGACGACAGCTCTCCAGTCGGCGATTCAATCAAATACAATACGTATGAATCGATACGAATTTGTTAAGAATGTAATTAACTTTAAATACTCTATTCGTAGACTACTTCACAACAAATTGCGTTCGTTTTGAATATTTTTCTAAAATAGCAAAACAATAGTCAAAATCGAAATCAATTTGAATTGCAATGTCTTTTAGGCGAAAAGAACGAACAATTGCGCCGAGAGTTGGCAGACCTCGCGTGCGGGCCATACAATTCGGCGACTAAAGAGGTCGGGAGTATAACAAAGCAATTAATTCAATCGCAAAAAATGGTTCAAAACGTTTCGGCGTCTCTCAGGAAAGTGTCGAATGAATTGATAGCTTTAGAGCAAACCATTGCCAGCATTAAGAACGATAAGAATCTTCTGTTCAATGAATTCATACTTAACTCAAATGCGGAATCGAATGACAATCAAACAGACGTTCCTCAGAATTGATTGTTTACTTTAATTATTACTTATTATTACTTTTATTTGATTTTCACTTTAAAACAAAGAATATATTGAAAGGACAGACCAAACAATCATTGAATTAATTTCGACTCAATTTCTAACAATCAGTTTGCGGACCAAAACTGACAAATCTATTCCAATTTTGTGTGAATTTATAGTTGAATTGTTTCTAGTCTTTAAAGTTTACAAATAATTGTTAATTACTATAAAAATAATCAAACATTTTGTACGATATTTACTAAAATATTTGAGATTATTATTAAAAGTGAAAAACTGTAAAAATAGTTATTTTTGTTCTTAATCTTCATTTGGCATAACTTATATCACCGAACGATAAAGTAATCGATTTCTTGATTCTTAGGAATGATTTTCGGGAAATATTCTTCAATTCCTTTAAATAAATTCCGACACCTTTTCCGCCAAACGTTAGAATTGTGTTTGCCTTCACTTCGCTGTCATTGATGTCCATTATATCGATTATGTTTTGATTCAATGAATGCAAATATTCTTTGAGTTCAACCAATTGGTCAATAGGTTTGGCACTATTGATAAGCACAGAATTGCCGGAAATGAGTGCTTCCAATACCAGACCCAATGAACTCTCATTCAAGTTGTCGTCAATTTTAAGCAAAACCAATCCAATCGCTTCGAAGTGAGTAATCATTAATTGGATTCCATTATTGTCTTTCGTTTCAGAGATTCTCTGATTAGAGGACTGAAGAGCCGAAGGGTTTGTCCGAAATTTGTTCGAATTAGTAATGCAAAAGTGTTTGAGTATTCTCTCTCTTTCTTCCTCCGGAGTCGCTCTCCATCTGAAAAGTTTATATAATATAATGCGAAACAAAATAATTAACAAAAGACTCACTTCTTGTTTGAACTAAGCATTGATTCAAACACTTTGTTCTTATTTCCGTAAAAGAGATTCAGTTCTGTTTTGTCCAATACTTTGTCTATTATTGAAATTTCTGACTTAAGCGGAAATTTCATCGAATTATTGATATATATGTCATGACTTGAGTCAACAATTGTGGCGAATTCGAGCGCCAAAGAAGTCTTCTCTGACCACAAACTAATGTATGGAATTTGAGTAAAATGTTGGATCAGATTCTTCACCTCATCATTGGTTCGAAATTTAAAGATTTGAATTCCAAACGATTTGTTTTCGTTGTCGAAATCAATCGCTTCATAATTGACAGCAATTTTTGATAAGATATCAACGTTTGGCGCAAATCGATCGCCGATTTCGAAGCAATTAGTTAAACGAGTCTTCATTCGATCGCAAAACTTCTTATAAACCGATTGTTGAACGAAGACATGGATTGAATCGATCGTATCGTTTATATACGAATTGGCAATTCTATCGATTCCGCTCTCAATGTCTGCCGATTCAAACACAACAAATATCGGAGCGATTGTCGGTTTCGTACTTTCATTCAGTTTCTCCATATTCTTCTGGTCAGTGATGGCCAACTCAACGATTCCAGTCTCAAGACCTGCTCTTTCCAACAATTCCAATAGATATGAAGCACTGATAGCTATGTTGTCTTCAGCTACCAATACAACCGGAATACCGCTCACAAGACATCCAATCAATTGAGTGATTACTTTGAGAAGAAGTGATTTCGAATCGAATAACTTTATTACTGAATATCCAATGTTTCGAAATTCAGTTTCGTTCAAATGATTCAAAATCTGGTGATTTGTGGCATAACTCACAGTTTTGACCAAATTTTCAATTCTATTTCGACTCACTTTTAACGAAGTATTCGATAAAACAATTTCAAGAAATTCGAAAACTTTTGTCGATTTGTTCAACAAATCTTCGAATTTCATTAGAAGTTGTTTTCTAAGTTTAATGTCATTAAACCATTTGAAGACATTGTTTGCATCGCTTATCAAACTTTCATTTAATTTGTTTTCGCGAATCGATTCGAGAATAGATGGCTTCGAATGATATACTCTTATGTCTGAAGTGGTTAACAACCCATTGCTTACAACAATCGCATCGCTATTGTCCTTATTTGAGATATCATTCAATTTATCAAATATTTGGAAATTTTTGCCGGAAATCCATTTCTAATTTTAAAAATTTAATTTTTAAAAATATATAAATCTAAAACTGTCTCAGATTTAGTCGTATAAAAGAATATTTTAAATATCAGGCATGAAAACTTTTTTGATCAAGGTAACTATTGTCATTAATAATTTATTAAGCCTAAACATATGGTAATTTTTATAAGAAACTAGCTCAAATGTTTATAATTTTCATCTAATAATATTTAAAGAATTTAATTTCACCCAGATTATCTTGATTAAATAAAATAATATACTGGATATTCAAATAATTATCCAATTACACAAAAATAAAGCTTATCAAATAACCTTGTTAAAATACTAACTTAACTAATATGACCACAATTTCAATATTTGACTTTTGAAATGTTGTAAACTTTAAATAAGAATATATTTAAATTTAGATTATTTTAATCTAAAGTTAATTTAATTATAAATTTTGAATTAATTATTGATAAATACCTGAAATTCTTCACTCATTTTGTGTGCACTTCAGAGAGTATTCAGTTTTGATTAAGAATTGGTGTAAATGAGACTAATTTGAAGCGAATGTTAAACTTTGAGATTATGTTTTGTATTAAACTAAAGCAAATGTTTAAATTAAATATCGATTTATCGACATATTATCTCTTCTTATCTCTCGTTTAGTTATTTTAAAATTTTAAACAAAAAATTCATTCAAAGGAATTCAGATCTAATGAAGAAATGATAATCAAATCAATAATTATGTCATTCAGTGATTTCATTCAATCAAACAGTAAATACTAATAAATCAATTAATACTAAAAGACTAATCAATTCAATTCAATTGATTTTGTATTAATTTAGTCTTAATTACAAACAAAACATCTTTCGCTAACTTTCTAAACATTCAAATACTGTAAATATAATATGATTTTAAAAGTTTGAATAAAACCTAAAAACAAATTATTATTTATTTAAAATCAATATTTTGAGCCCTTTTTGTATTAAATCTAATGTAAATATCATAACATTATTTGGACGTAATTGATGCGATAACTCGAACTGATCTGGAAAACAATGGCCGAGAGTGTGGACGACGACGAGAAGTGGTTATACAGCACAGACTCGGCGGACAATAATGTCGGCGACAAAGAACCGGAAGAGTCGGAGCGCCGGCAGAGCGAAGACTTGTCGCAGATATTCGATAATCAGGTATTGATTGCTTGAAATGTCGAACCAATTGTCTAATGATTTATAAATTTATCAAAACTTGTTTTGTTTAGTCTTCGGATGACTTCCGCCAACTGTTCGGCGAAACTTCAATGCCATCGGAAGAACCGAATAGTTCCCAAAAATTGGATCAATTGGTGGAAAACATAAAAGAAGAAAAAGAATACGGATTTGAATCGAATGACAAGGACTTGAATACAGATATTGCGGACAATAATAACTCGGACTCTGAAGAGGACGACGAAGACGATGACGACGACGACGTGCAGGTGACGATCGGCGACATTAAGGCCAACACCTCTTCCTTTCCCTACGGCTCGACTCCAATGAATCTGAATATAACCAAAAGAAATGCGAACTTCGGTTCGGGTCCGACCAGTTCGGCCAATAAGACAAAGGCCGGTCTCGACATCGAAAGCGTCGGAACTATTAATGGGGTTTCGATATATGACGTGAATTTGGACAGTCTTGAGGAGAAGCCGTGGCGTAAACCCGGGGCCGATATAACCGATTACTTCAACTATGGCTTCAATGAGGAAATGTGGAAAATGTATTGCGAGCGCCAGAAGAAGCTCAGGAGCACTGACTTCCTCAGCAACGGCCCTCCGCCTACGGCCCGACCCAACCCGACAGCCCCCGGCGCGCCTCCGCTCACTCCCGGCGCCAAACCAGGAGCCGAACAAACTATTCCAATCGCTTCGGTTAATGAGAATTCGAAATACACTGGCATTGGGTTAACCAAAAAAGCCGGTCCTCCGCCCGGGAGGAAGCAGTCGGGGACTATAGACGTGATCGGAGGCGGGACTCCAACCACTCCATCGATGCTTCCGAGCCGTAGACCTCCCGATACTAAAGAAAACTTTATTCAAGTGATAGGGAATCGGCCGCCGGGACCACCCGGTCCGCCACCGCCCGGTTTGCCGCCAGGAATGCCATTCCCACCCTTGACAATGCCTCCGCCCTTTGGATTTCCTCCACCAGGTGTTGAATTTCCGCCCGGTTTACCGCCGCCGGGAATGCCATTGATAGCGCCGAACGGCCAACCCCTGCCATTCCCTCCGGGAGACTTCCCTCCAATGCGTTTCCCTCACCCGGGAATACTCCCACATCCGGAGCATCATTTCGATGACCAGAGCGATGGCTATCACGAGGGGATGCGCGGATCGCCCAATAAGTTCGACGACGGGAGGGATGACGAGCGCGAAAGGGATAGAGAAAGGGATCGGGAGAGGGATTACCACCGATCGAGTCGCGGATATTCGCGTGAATACAGAGATGATGAGTCGTACCGAAGCGGGAGAGGCAGTCATTATCGGGATCACCACCACGGAGGGGGTGGAGGGGAACGGGAGTACGAACACCACGAGAGGTCACGCGATCGCGAAGTCGAGAAGGACTACGAGAGTCGTAGACATCGGGAGAGAGAGCCTAAGGATAGGGAGAGAGAGAAGACTGAATCGCACAGAGAGAGGGAGTCGTCGTCCAGAAGGAGACATCGCGACGAACACGAGTTCGAAGACGACCACAACAGCCGTTCCTCTTCGACGTCGAGACACAAACACAGCAAACGATCCAAACGGGAGAAGGAGGACGAGAAGGAGGAAACCAAACACTGAGTCGCACCGGACGGACAGCAATAGACTTATTGTAAAATAAATCATTCATTTAGTTATCAATTATAGAATCAATTTTTGCTTTAAATTGTAATTTAAATTCTGATTAAATGATCGAAAACACAATTTATTCCAATTGTTCTCAAATAGTAACCAAAACTAATGACTAATTAAGTGTTAAAACAATTATTATTCGAATATTAATATAAATACAAAATACAAATCATTTACTAAACGACTAATTCATTCATCGGTTTTCACTCCTTCTCTATATCTTTGATAAAAAGTATAATTTCCTCCGATCTTCAGATCCGGTTCTTCGCCTTCGGAAGCGATTTTGTGTTTTAACCAAAAATATTCCACTTTTTCGGGGTTTTCTGTCGAATCCAAATAAACGAAAGGAATCTTAAAGTCTTGGTTCGGGTCAACAGTCTCTCCCCTCTCGGCCTTAAGTTTGTTGAGGAAGAGCCGCATCAGCGGTGGCACCGAATAGTCTTTCGGCAAAATGGTCTTCACTTCTCCCAAATTCGTCACTTTATAGCCTTTGAGGAACAGTTCCTCATCTTCTTTGGCAATCAATTTGAAGTCCGTTCTATACCCGTCGGTAACCTTTCGAAGTCCTGGCAATCGCTGGCCTCTAAAGACAGTCTCACAATAAATAGTTCCGAACTTCAACTCTTCGTCCATTCGTGGCTCAACTCTTTTGATGATATGATACGACGGTTCGGGATATTTACTCAACATATTTCTGGTAATCATTCTTCCGATTCCGAAGTTCTTCAGATTCGCGAGTATTTCGAAAACGGTTTTCCCGACAAAATCAGACTCTTTTCCGATATATATTCGTCTCATTTCCGCTCAATATATCACTTAATTATCACTTAATTACTCCAATTTGTGAATATAATTGTCTCACTTATCGACAATCACTTAACGTATAGTAAATACCGATTATTCGGAAATTATAATAAATAATATTTTTGTGATTTAAATGTTTTTGCTTTGAATTGATTTACAAATATTTTTACTACTTTTGGTACGAAAGCCGAGAGTAAATGCATTGACGATTACATTAAAAAACTTTTTATAAGTTTAAAAAGTAGCCAAAACTGTAAATATGAATAAATTAAGTTAACATTGATTTGGTTTAATTGAAAATCCATTAATTATATAACAAATAATTAAATTAAAAACAATTATAAAACAAGACTTAGTGTTGAGAGACTGTCGTAAGTAATAGCGCGAACAGAGGCTCTGTCTGTGCACTGAATGTGTGGCGCCTTTTGTGGCATTCAATCCATTCAATACAAACTCCACTAATGTTTACATTTGGTTATATTTAAAATTTAAATATTAATTCATTTACTTAAAAGTTATCTATTTATTGGTTTTTATATAAATTAATCATTTGATTAGAAAAGCAAAACAAAACAAATTATATACAAAACACTATAATCTGAATACAAACTAATTGTTGTCCAAAATGTCTTTGATTGGAGCCATTCGTTGGTCAGCTCTGAAGGCAATTCAGACAAACAATAGATTAGTTGTAAGACATTCACCACAACTGCCTATCAATGAATCCGTTCGTTGTTTGGCTTTTATGTCGAAAAAGATAATGAAAGAAGTGTTGGATAGAGTTCCGGCGAAACCGAAACGACCGCAAAATGCTTATAACGTCTACTTTAAGGACATTTCGGCACAACTTCGGGCTCAAGACCCGACTTATAAAATCAAGGAATTGGCCAAAACTATTGGTCAAAAGTGGCAACAATTGGATCCGATTGCCAAACAAGAGATTATTGATAAGTACAAGAAAGACGCCGAAGAATACAAACAATCGGTTGAAAAATGGAAGAAATCTTTGAATGATAAGCAAAAGGAGAACTATTTAACTGCTCTTAGGGTTTGATTTATAGCATTAAAACTCAAAACAATTATATATTTAACTAATTTATTATCACATATAGTCTCGAAGGCGAGTATTAGCCAAACGTCGGCTCAAAATTGAGTTAAAACGACTCGAATATCCCATTCGACCGAAATCTGCGTTCAATTTGTATCTAAAGGATGAGATGACCAGAAGAAACAAATCTGAAGAAGAAGTGTCGAAAGCCTTTAAGAGGATTGTCTCCAATTGGCTTACATTGAGTGCGAAAGAGAGGGAACCGTTTGCAGAGTCGGCCAAAACCGACCGATTGAGGTATTTGGAGGAAATGGAGGAATGGAAGAAGAATATCGCCAAAGAGGAGAACAAAGATGTTTTGGCGAATCTGTCGAAACTGATGGTTCAGTCATCGAGAACTGTCTTAACGCCTAGACTTAAGACTCAAACGAAACCCAAAAAAGTGGTTAAAAAGAAGAAAATGAAAGCAAAAGTCAAGTCTAAGACTATTAAAGCGAAAGCAAAGCCGAAAAAGCCGTTGAAATCAAAGCCCAAAAAGCCGTTGAAATCAAAGCCTAAAAAGTCCGCAAAACCTAAAGTCGAAAAGAAGTCGAAGGAATCGAAGGAATCGAAACCAAAGAAGTTGACTAAAGCTGAAAAGTCATCGAAACAAGAATCAGATTCTTCTTCAGATTCGGAACAATAATGTTTGAAATTTTATTTAATAAATCGCGAAAATAATGCGAAAAATATTTTCATTTCCAGAATTATTTTGACATTTTGTATAATTCATTGCCTTTTTCTCGAATTATAATATTTTTTAGAGAAAATGAATAAAAACTAATTTGCATTTTAATTATATTTATAGAACCGAAAGCAAAGCTATTTTTTGCAATTTCTTCATTTGTTAACATAACTAAAATGTTTGTCTCGTAATTAAAAATTAAAATTAAACAAAAAAATTGATTTTAGTTTTGTTTAGTTTAGTGTCTTTTAACGATAAAACGGTTTATAAGTTATGACTTAACGCAACACTTATCGCAAATCATAAAAACTTTCATTAAAATTATGTTAACGTCTGAACGACTTTTTCATCAAAAGTCGAACTCAATTTTTGTTATTTTGACAAAAATTAAACTGAGAATTGTACCAGGAGTATTTATATACATTTTCAACTTATGACGAATAACTTTTAGAAAGAAATATTCAAAATGTGTTTCGGCATAATTATTGAAGCAGATTTCTATTTCTAAAATATGCTTGATTAAATTATAACTTGGAATTTTTGTTTTGAGATTAATTTTTAATCAGATTCAATTTATTTCTAATTATTTAAATTTTTATATTAATAAATTTTGACTAAAAATTGTCATGATAGATTAATGACACAATAGTTAATTAACTTTATTGACATTTAAATTAGAAATATTAAAAACAAATAAATTCTGAATTAATTCAATTGATATATTAAAGCAAAGTTCAGTACAGTATTATCGAAGCCTAACATTTTTGACCTAAAAATTAATTAATAAACTATTTTATTGTTATTATTATGATTACAATATCTGTTTTGTGGTGAATATTAATTATTTTTCCTCAAGAGTTAAGTTTATAATAAAAATTTTCGAAACAATTTATTTAGTATTTAGAAAGAGTTTATTTAGAAATGAATTAAAGAAATTACTGTTAAAAGTGTATTTCGAGGATCATTGCACTAATACTAGATTTTTCTTACACTCGATCTATATTATGAATAGAGAAAAATGTATTATTTTTTTCTTCCTCTTAACCTAAATTGAATGGAAGTGATTCTGTGAACCTATTTATGCATTCAGTTTCGACTCACTCTTGTATTTGTATTTAATCGTTGGTTTGCATGCAATTCGACTTAAATATTGACTAATATTTTGTTTTATTTACTTCTATTCGCATCAGAAAAACACTTTCTCTTCGATAGACAATAGACTCTCACTCTAGAGTTGAGTTAATTTTTTAAATTGTAGTTTTTGGCTCTGAATCGAAATTTTATTTTATGAATATTTTCCGTCTATTAAGTGGAAAAACAATAAAATAATTATAATTTTGGATACAATAAGTCATTCGGTTATGAGTTGATCGACAAACTTAATGCAGTTTTAGTTAAATTAAGTAATTGCGCGAAAATGAATAAAAGTAAAACAATTCCAAAACAGTTGAAATTTTATCTCTTATTAAATTTCTTTTTAAATGGTAAACTCAATATTTAAATGAAATTTTAATTTCTTTAAAAAATTGATTGTTTGATAATTTCTAACAATTATTAATAACTTATTACTAAACTTATAGACCGTTATGACCCGAACTTAAACCTAAACTTTGAATAAACATTAACTTATTTCTTACACAAGAGTTGATCGCAATGTTAATTAATTGATTAGAAGTTTATAAGTCAGGCCATACTTACATAATGTGAATTACAATACATTCCAATTATGATTATCTTTTACCGTTTCTCAACTATAATCTCAAATATTTATTTCACTAAACATAGCATTTTCTGATTATCCAAAAATATGTTATTATTAACTGGTTTTTGTTGGTCTTATCGTTAGTGATGAATGAATAACAACTGAAACAGTATTTTGTGTAAATTATTCAATTAGATAAACAGTGCGAAATAATCCGACCTTTCTCCTAGTTTCAAATTATTTATTTGTTAGAACTTAAAGTTATGAGAATTTCTGAAACATTAAATTTAATGTTATGTCATATTCTGAAGTCTTTATTGATTCTAATATGTTATTTCTCAATGAATAGCAAATCTTTTTTTTCAACAAATAGTCTAATAGTTTATATCATTTGTTATATAAAATAAATAATTTTATTTTTAAGAAATAAAATTCAGTCAAATAAATAAATTATAAGTTTTAAGAGAAAATGCTTTTTATTTGGAATAAACAGGAAATATATTTCAATTCTGAATGACTATAATTTTTATTTATAATACATATATTTTTAGCTGAATTTTTGCAATAAAACCTCCCAAAGTTGCCCAAAATGTATAAATATAGATAGTTTAATTTCTATTACTTGCAGTTTTATTGTTTTTGTAGTTCTCGTTTTTTAAGTGGAGAAAAAAGTAAAATATTTTCCTTTACTTGTATTTTCTTATTTAAAACAACATCTTAGCATAAATTTGGGCTCAAATCCTGAATTCGAGTTTCCATTCAATAAGTGTATCGACGCATAAAATGCAGTAAAAAAGAAAATATTAAATAAGAAATTTAGATTAACTTAAAAACTAATTTAAGTGACATAACTCTTAAAACATTAAATGTTAAACTAATTTAAATAACAGTTAAGTATTAAAAGTTAAGATTTCTAATGCAAATGATATGAAAAAAGAGATGGAATTAATGTTTTTCACTAAATCTTACTAATGAAACAAGAAATTTGAAATAAATAAATAAAATTAAAACAAATTTTATTTTTAAAGTCTAAATGAGATTAATTCAAATTACGGCTATTATAACTCCAGGTTAAGTTTAAACATACATCAAATGCTTAGTTCAGACGGTTTTAGTTTTTTCTAACAGAGAAATGTCGGCTTTCAGGCCTGTCGGCCAAAGTCAAGTCAAGTCAACTATTTTTCAATCAAAACCGTATTTCGTATTTTGCTATTATTGTAAATATATGCTAAAAGAATATTTGATTAAATAAAAGCAATTCTGATCCCTGGCCTCCGCTGTATCGTTGGTGGCAGAGCTGAAGGCGCGTTGAGGACCTGTTTCTCTAATTCAGTTACAATGTTGAGGCAAACGACCCCTAAATTAACTGTTTGTTGTATTATAGCTACAAAACATATTCCATTGAAATTTATAAATTATAAGTTTTTTGATTCATTGTATAAATTTTTTTCTTGCTTTAAGTTTAACAGAGAGTAAAAAAGGAGAGATGCCCTGAATCTGAGATTTTTTCGTTTTAATATTTTTTGTTTAATGAATTTTAAATAAAATTATTTATGAATTCGAGCGATATATATAAATATAAATATTTGATCGATTATATTAATATTAGTTTTATATATAGATTAATGAGAATATATTTTTAAATTTGTTTTATTTTAAAATCAATTTATTTACAAATATCTTAAAATTATTACAAAACTTAGAACTATTTAAAGCACATTATGATAGATAGGATAGAAGATTAAAAGTTTAAAAATATATTCAACAACAATAATCAACAAAAGTTTTTCTATTCATTAATTAGATAACAATTTTAAACTGTGAAAAAACAAAAGTGAAGTAGATTGCGACAAGAACAATTTATAATGGAATGATGTTATGGAGAGTTATAGAAAATGAATGAGAAGTTATGATAAGTTAAGATAAGATTTAATAAAATATTAATTAGTAAACAGTTTTTTGTGCTTTGATTCCAAATTTCTGATGAGTAAGTCTTTTGAAGATAGAAGAGGTCGAGTCGAGTGGACACGACTTGAGATGTATTTTTCGTACAATTTGGCGATTTTCGATGGACTCGGGCTTTGATTTTAGTTCAATTGAAAATTCCAATAAAAATATAAGTTTTTTCTACAAAAACACTCTAAGACTTAGTCTTATGTCTCAGTGTTTTTGCTGGTCTTGTTGTGACTGTTGCTGTTGCTGATGGTGTTGATGGTGTTGGTGCTGCTGGTGCTGCTGAGGCGGCATTTGTTTGTTCTCGTGCACATTGCTGGCAGCCTTGGCGTAGTCACCCCCTCCGTGGCCCCCATATCCTGAAGCATAGGACGGCGGGTGATATACGGGTTTCTTCTTAATGTAAACCCTAAACAAATAGAGCGGAAAACGAAGAAAAAGGTTAACTCATCGTCGCATGGATTGAATGGATCGTATGGTTTATGATATGCTCTAACAGTTATATTTAGAAACTATTTTCAACTCATTTTTGTAGAGCAAAGCAAACAATTAAAGTAATTGTTTCCAAATTCTATTACAAATACATAAATATATAAAACAATGAAAGCACTACTTACGGCACCGGCACGTGAACTGGCTTCTTCACAATCACTTGCTTATAGATCGGCACCTTTACCGGCACTGGATATGGTTTCGGGATGTGTATTGTCTTCGGGACCGGGTAGGGAACGTACTTGGGCACTTTCACCGGATAGGGAACGCCATACGGTTTGGGTACGGCTATCGGCTTAAAGACAGGGACGGGATAGTGCTTTATGACTGGCACAGGCACTGGCACCGGCTTGGGCACCGGCACCGGCACTGGCTTCGGCACTGGAATGGTTTTCGGAACTGGAATTATTTTTTTGATAGTCTTATAAATGGGGACTTTGACGGGAATGTGGACGGGATGCGGCACAGCCACCGTCTTTGGGATCGGGACTATCTTCGGAACGTTTATCAACTTAGGGATTGGCACTGGCTTTGGAATGTGGACCGTCTTATGGATTACTTTTACTATCGGCGCTTCGTGACCATAGCCGCCGCCGCCGCCACCGCCATATCCTCCGCCACCGCCACCGCCGCCGCCGCCACCATAACCTCCTCCGCCGCCGCCACCATATCCTCCGCCGCCACCACCACCGCCGCCGCCATAACCACTGGCCAGAGCACCGATGAAGAGAGTGCCGAATATGAGCACAAATGTGTTGGAATACATGTTCATAGAGTACGGATGTGAACCTGTGATCGCAATCATATGAGAAAATAAACTAAATTTAAAATTCAAAGTTCAAAGACTTTTATGTATTGACTGCCAATGCAATCAAACATCACTTCAGCTCAAAGTCGAACCAAAAACAAGAAATGGATTTAATTTTCAATTTAAAAATAAGAGAATAATTTCATTACTAGTTATGCGAACCCATTAATTATTTTTGTACGAAATCAGTGTCAATAAAATGTAGTTAAAATCACTTAAAGCTATTCTCTAAAGGGATACTAATTATGTAATTATTCGAAACATTAATATTATATGGAATAGAGGTTAAGATTAAATGTCAATAATTGAGATACACTTTGAATTTTAATATATTATAATTTACAGCTATTTTGGCCGCTATCGCACCTTTAGTAGCTTGCTTATCTTAAGAATTGCATTAAATAGTTATAAATTAAATTTAAACATATTTAGTTTTGCAGCAAATCTGTAAATTAGACAAAATTAATAATAAATATATAAAATAGAAATAAGTTTTTAACAACTTATCAACGATTTCAACGATTTGAATGACTCGAAAATCCTGACTTCGAATAATTTGCACAAATCTTAAAAAAGATTATTTTTAAAATTTATTAATTTAGTTAAATTCAATAAAAGCGTTTGAAGACACTGTAGTCAATGGTTAGACACAATTACACTACAGTTCAAAGCACTTTAAATCAATAACTCAATTGAATTGAAATATCCATTTCATTGAAGTCATATAACTTTCTAAAAACTTTTTGTTTGTTCTAAAGTAAACACTTTTTAAGTATTAAAATATTTTCACATCAAAAGTAAGTGAAAATTATTGAAAATCGTCGGTTCTCTCGACTCGACTCACCTTTTAATTCATGAAACTGTTTCTGATATAATGATCACTCGTAAGCAATGCCTAAACTGAACTGTGA
>JAQIYC010000300.1:0-15567 GCA_034699545.1 Porobelba spinosa
CAATCTGAGATCAGTTAAGACATACTTCACATTCCAAAAGCGATTTTCAATTTCTACTAAAAAACTTTACATTTTTAAACACTTGTCAAACAAATCAAATAGATTTTTACAAACAATTAAATTTAAAATGAACTCAAAATTAAGCTAGTTCATTTTGATACTGTAAAAGTACTCTGTACACATAAAATTAACATAGAATAACTAATTTGTAAAATAGACGAATCGAATATATGTGTAACCAAGGCTAATATGTTAAACTATTAAATGAATGGATTAATTGAGATTTAAATTAAGAAAATATCGAATAATTAATATGTTTTGAAATTTAAAACTTTTGAATTGAGAATACGATTAGATGTTTGAGAGAGAAGTGAAAACACGTAATCAAATGCTTCGAAACGTAAACACTGTTCACACGTTGACTGCAGTTCTATTCAATTCTATTCGAAACTCATTCACAAATCCAATGCTTTTCTGCCAAACAATGTCAACAAAACTCATTTTGAATGAGTATTCGTCAGAAGATTACGTAAACATTAATCGATAGGTTTGTCGTATTTTGATAGACAAGTCAATTGACTGACAATTGCTATTACTTTTAGTCTTAGTCTTAAATATTATTATTTCTAATATTTTCTATTTTATACTGTTTTGTGTCTAAAGTAAATAAACTTTGAAATGGATTTAAACTCAATTTTAGTGATATTGTAATAATCGGAAGATTTGTTGTGAATATTGTGTAAATAATGGCTAATAATGTGGTATCGATTGCAGACCACAAAAGCCAAAGGCCTTCAAGTAATTCAAACTATTGTTTGCTTTTAATTTGACTTATTTTACAAATTTTAGCCAAAATAGCACTCGATTTGAGTGAATTAATACGAATGAACGCCATTAACGCCTAACCCCTTCCACCCGTTCCCACAGGCAGTGCATTCAAGCAGCAGAAGCTGCCGTCGTGGTCACCCATCCTCACCGTCGGCACAGTGTTGCCCACATTCTTCCTCATTGGCGTCGCTTTCATTCCCATTGGAATCGGACTATTGGTTTCGTCGAATCAGGTCTTGTCTTATATTCACTAATTTATAGATTGTTTGCAATTAATGTCGAATTAATGACCGAAAGGTACAAGAGTTTGAGCTGAACTACACGGCCTGTTATCAGGAGCCGTACCCTCCGCTCAGTCCATCAGAGAAGCCGAAGACATGCTCTGAGGTGATAGCGGCGGACTGGCGGGCGAACTGCACCTGTAGGTTGGAGTTCATACTACACGAAGATATTCGGCGCGACGTTTATATCTATTACGGAATTACGAATTTCTACCAAAACCACAGACGGTATGTCAAGTCAAGAGATGACAGACAGCTGTTGGGAGAGAGTAAGGGATCCAAAGAATGCGATCCTTTCACTAAACGAGAGGACCAGTGGATCGCTCCGTGCGGTGCGATTGCCAACAGTCTATTCAACGACACGTTTCTATTGCAAAGATATCCGGAAACGTATGGCCACTTGACTCCCAAATCGGTTCCCATCACTCAGTTAGGCATCGCGTGGGCGACCGACAAGAACGCCAAGTTTCGGAACCCGACGATACCGAGCGGTAAAAGCAATTTGTCCGACGCTTTCGTAGGCTCTGTCCAACCGCCCAATTGGCGAAAACCCGTTTGGGATTTAGACAAAGACTCGAATAATAATGGATACCTGAATGAGGGTTTGATTGTATGGATGAGAACTGCAGCTCTGCCTACATTCCGCAAACTCTACGCCCGGATAGCCCACGACAAACAGGACACCGAAGCTAACTATCAGAACTCGCTTCCAAAAGGCCGTTATTCCCTAACTATTCGATACAGTGAGTCTCGGCTTTCTTTAACTAACCATTAATTCATTTTAATTATTACTAAACAATTACCAATCGATTAGACTTTCCGGTCGCGTCATTCAAAGGCACCAAAAGAGTGATTATATCCAACACTTCATGGCTCGGAGGGAAGAACCCATTCATTGGCATTATGTATATCATAGTCGGATGCGTTTGTCTACTTTTGTCCGGAATTTTTGTTTTTATTCACAAGAAATTTGGCAAAAGGTAGGGATCTATTCATTAAGTTATTAATAGAGATTCAGATTTTGTTTATCATATCTTGTTTTATAGTTCGAGTGAAATATTAAACGTAACGCAAAGGACACCATATCTCGGCTGAAATACAGTCTCTACTCATTATTTATATAAATTAAAATGTTATAACTTATAAGTTAAAAGTTGTTATAATAAGTCATAAAACTTAATATTATATAAAGGCTTCAAATTGACGACAAAGTAATATAACGATATAACGAGTCGTCATTTCATTCCTTTTATGCTGTGATTACATTAAAATCAAAATCGCTTTTAAAATAAGTTACGACTGAACTGCGATTATAAGAAATATTTGTAAAAATGCACAAATATATTGACAATTGTTATCTCATTTATTTCAATCGATTCTCATTTATATAAAACAAAACATAAGTTATATTTACACGAATACGGCTTAAGTCTATGAGTCAGCCTTTGAATGCCTGTATGTTTGCCTCAATTCGAGATAGACTTGTGTTACCGTAAGTCATAAATATTGTGAGAATTTTAATTTAATTTAAATAATTAAATTACCGGTAAATTAGTTTAGTTTTGTGTAAATTGTTAGTCATTTAATTCAATTCTTTGTAAACAATTTAAAAGAAAAAGAAAATTCGAACTAATTTTATCACTAATCTTGTGCTTAATATTGAATTAAAGCGAATTTTCGTTTTGTTTTAATCTAATTCAAGCCATAGAAAGGAAGTTAAGACAAAATCTGAAACAATTCTCTGATAATTAAAATTTGCAAAAATCCATAAAAAAAGGAAAATGTGTTAAAAAGATTGTAAACGTTAAGTGAGATTTGTTTGGAAACTAATTAAAATTGCAATTCTGTCTCAAATATTTAAACTAATGTATGTTTTAACACATTTTAATTAAACAAATAATTAATTCAAACACTAATCGATTGATTAGTCGTTAAATTTGATTGAATTTAATTGTTTCGATATAATGAAGTAATGATTATTCTAATGAACGAATTAGCAGTTGGCTGAGCCCAGAGCACTCCAATGTTCTCCGGCATTAAATTGATCTTATTTTGACTAATCTCTGGCCTAAAACTCGGCTAAAGAGTCGGCATTTTCTAATAGTCTCCAAGAATTGATTCAAAAGACTATTGTTTTAGTCATTTGTCAAAAACAAAAGATATTTGTAATGATTAATAAATTAAATCCTAATCTCTATTATTTTGTAGTGTTATGTGAAATGAAGTGCAAATGCAAACAAATATTTGTTTGAAGACCAGAGAAGAGAAACCACTTCTTTGGGAAAGAGCGATGAAAATGAAAATCACAAAAATTTCATCGATATTAAGGTTCGAGAGTTGAGCCTCTGTTATGACGTCACCCAATGGATTGAATTGTACGGAAACGCCTCTAAAGTGGATATTAATGTTTGTGCGAAAAAAACATATAATCTGTTAACTCAAACATTTCAATACAATTCAATTCAATGGCAATTATGACAAACAGTTAATCGGTTTTTATGATAACTTTATCGAAAAGTTTGATATTTAATGGAATTTCTGAACACATAATACAAAACAAGACTAAAAAACAAAATCAATTAAAAGGTTTGCGATTTAGCACTAAATTAAGAATAATAAAGAAATTTCCACCAAATGTTTGAATGGAAACAATAGTGAAGAGTCGAGTAATGAGTGAGAAGTGAGGTCTGGTCTGGTCGAGGAGTGAGTGAGAGAGTGAGCATTGAATCGAGTGGTGGGTCTGAGTCGAGTGCGAGTGTGACTGAGGAGAGCCAATGGGAAGGGAGAGAGAGTAGAGCCAATCACGCAATCGAATCTGTGCTCAAGACATGAACGCCAGAGACATTCGGTAAGACTAAACATTATTTTGCCATAAATTTAGTTGAATTCCTGTTGAGAGCCACCACATGAGCAAACATTACACGTGTCGGCACTTGTGTACCAAAACAATTGTCCGAATAATTGCGATCTGATTGCCATCACTTCACACATATTCAGACCAATTGTTTTGTTCAATACGTGTAGTGTTTTGTTGTGCGTATCGCCAGTGCTCCTGTGCTCCTGTGCTCTCATACAGACCTACCGTTCCGTTCTATTATCATATGCTTTCCTCATACGCGACCCGATTTGCGAATGCATTACATTTTTTACATTAATTTTACTAATTTTACTATTTTTACCATTTCTTACATTTCATCCAATCATTTCTCAATCATTTCAATTGATTGGTATTTATGTCTCAAATCAAACGTCAATTAAATAGCATTTAATGTAAAATAATTGTCAAAAAAAAATTTGAGTCAAGTCTTGAATTGAATTGTTTTGGCGTTTGTTTGCAATCAATTGAAATGATTTAGCGTTTGAGAGGAGAGAGTAATGAATATATGAATCGGTGTTTGTGTCGATCGCATGGATTGTATGATTATGTTGTGTATTGGAGTTGGTATGGGTATGGGTAGGGTATGGCTGGTATGGCGTGTAAGCACTGCCTCATTTAGGTTAGGCCAACCATACGAGCGATGCAGTGATTGTGAGTGAAAACTCTATTAATTTAATGTTGACTCTAGTCTGCGATCACTGCCTCAAACCCTCAAACCATCGCTACTTTAAGTAACTAATGCTCTAATACTTGTAATACTCTATAAGCCCTACCAGTGCTCAAACAGACAGACAATCAAAACATTAAAGTAATCAAACATTTAAAAGACAAACAATAATCGATTTTTGTATATAAAAAATGGTGAATAAAATATGGCCGCGAGTAGAGTGAGTGCATACTGTATGAGAATAGCTCTGGAGTGGAGTTGAGTAGTGGAGAGCATATATAAAAAGTGCGATTTAGGCCGTATTAACACAACATTCATAGCTCTGTAGTCTATATTGTAATGCCATTACTGTTGGGTAACATACGATAGCATACGAGCGACGGCTATATAGCGCTCGAACGGCACACAAAACCATTGCTTTGTCCGTTGCCTTCGTCTCAATCATAGGATACTCGCAATGCCAGAGCTATTCGACTCCACGACACTATAATACCAGTGCCAGCACTGCCTCAGCGCTACCAAACACTACTCAATATTGACGGCGCAGATGAAAAAATATGAATACAGAGAGAGGGGGAGAGGGAGGGAGAGAGAGAAGGAGAGTAGAGACTGAGAGACGCAAACATTGCTTAGCCTTGAATGACCCAAATCGACAATTAATATATAAATAATATGTTTTATTCCAACAATCAATATATCATTTATTTATTCAATTTTATAAACAACACAATCGCCAACACATGACTTCGAATCGCTTTTTGGTTTTTTAATTTAAACTATATTTTTAGTATTCGGGTATTTATTGCTAATATTTTCTTACTTTTAATTTATTGTTTATTATTATTATTAATTAAATTGATTTAAGGCTCGAATTAAGCGCCAAATTAATTAATTAAAGTTTAAACTAGAAATTGGATAAAATAATGAAATATATAAACATATAATTGGATTGAATTGTAATGAAATGCTTTGTTTGACTTCCAGACGACAACAACTCCGATGACATGACATGTGTATCCATTAATCTAATTATTGTTCGTATTATTGATGCGATTATAAGTGGTTTTAATTATTAAACAAATCGTCGTTTAATTGATTACACGAATCACGTCTTTATTGATATATTAATTGTGTTTTGATTTGCATTTTATGTCGATTTCAATGCAATTTAATTGAATGAAGATTTGGTCGAAATATAAATAAATAGTGAAAAGTGTTTCCGAAGAGTTGAACCAACGATGAAGTGTTGGCTCGTCTTCTCAAACAAATGATTAATTGTTATAAATTCGGATAAAATGTTGATTAGGAGTGAATTGTAAGGAATAATGTAATTGTGACCACAATTGCATAAATGCTCCACAATATCGACAAAGAGCTGGTCGGGGATAAAGGTATGTCTCTTCGTCTCCCTTTCCCCAACACTCGTCAGCATTTGTTTGTTTATATCCTCTCAGAGTCTGCTTTCAATGCCAGCAATGTTTGGCTTTTTATTTATTGATTCTTAACAAACAGTTTCCGACTTTTAATAGCTTTTAGAGAAACAATACTTTAGTCCAAACCTTAACTCAATTACATAAACGCATAGAAGTAGAGCCACTCGAGTGATGCCAAATAGCAAACTCTAATCGTCTTGCCTTCCATTCCCATTCCCGAACCCTCCGGTGCAGTGATCTTGGCAATGGACGATGGCGGCCGATGTCTTCTTGACGTGATAGACGACCCCCAGCTCTTGCAGTCGTTCCTCGAGAACACCAACGGAGCGATTGAGCGCTTCGAGAGTGGAGTCAATCAGAGTATCGACAATCAGTCGCACAAACCGATTGGCAAACCGATTGATCCCAACAATAGCGCCAATCAGATCCAACTCAACAAAATAGCGGCCAATATCTCATCCGTGGCAACAGTAGTGGCCGACTCGAAGCAAGTGGATCAGGTGACCAGTTCGGGCGGCAACGGCTCTCCCGTTTTGAGTTTCAATAAACCCACTTCTGGGCCATTGATTATCGATGAGAAGCAGACACTAAATATGGTCTCGTCTTCAGTCGGTCTGATCCCGATGTCCGCGCTCTCCAATGTCATGACCGCCGGCTCTATATCTATAGCGCAGTCACCGCTCACTACACTGACCAACACTACACCCGTCGGTCAAATAACATCAACAGTTCCACTGCGAGGGCCAATCCCGAGCACATGGCCGCCCACGTCCTTTCAAATCGCCGGCCCTCGCAATGCCGGCGCTCTTACCGTTCAATTGCCTCAACAACTCATAGTTCCGGCCGGTATGCAAATGGCAACAAATGGAGGTCTTTCTCAACTCGTGTTACGCCCGGGAGGGCCGCACGGCCCGCAATTGCCTCCGGGTATACAACCCGGACAGTTGGTTCAAATAATACAAACTCCTTCCGGCCCTCAAATACTGCCGACCAATGCGAGCGCAACCGTTCAACCAATAGTGAGCACAAGTAGTACAACAAAACTCTCATCGACATCGAGCTCTTCGCGATCTAACAAACAAATATTACCCAAACCTCCCGGTTCTTCAGCCACTGTTAGCAATGCCCTGACGACCAACAGTGCGAACAAATGCGGACAACTGTCGCAACAAAACACTCTGAAAGTGATTAACAGTTTGTCCACAAATACCCCTCAATTCACCTCCGCTTCCATCCCGACGAGTGGTACCGGACCTCAAACACAACAGATTTTGATTGGCCCGGGAGGACAACCGGCTGGAGTGATAGCATCTGGACCTAACGGCACGTTTCTATTGAATCACATGATTCAAGGCATAGGAAGTCAGCCCTTCCTAATTCAGAGCAATTTAGGCAATGTTCCGAATTCCGTTCAGTTGACACTCCGGCCCCAATCGCACAGTTCTCCTGTCGTGGCTATGAGTAATGGACTGACGAATCCGAATATATCACTGCCCGAACCAAACGGTATACTAAGTGCGTTCACCGGTCAGTCGACAGGTGTGGCCAAACAGGCGCCGTCACAATCACCACAGCCTCAGACTTATGTTATACCGAACAGTACGTCTCTGAGCACCGGAACATCAGGAATGGTAATGACAAGTTCGGGCAGACACGGGCCGAATATATTTCTGACGCGCCCGCCATTTCTCGGAGCGCCCCATCCGGGCCATCCAACGATGTCTACGGGCCAGCAGTTTCTTCAGTTGCAGACACCTAACGGTCCGATTTTGGTTGCGCTTCAGACCCAACCGCAACTTCTCCAACAACAGGCGCCAACACAACCCACTCATGGCATCCAATTGGGGAATACAATGATACCTATCGGTGCTCAACATTTATCATCACATTTGGGGTCCAATATGGGCACAAGTATTCAAACGGCGGCTCATCCGGCCCTTCACGCTCTACTCACTCAAAACGACAATACGAACGGCCAAACAGTTATTCAAACGTCAGTGCCATCAGTGGTGACGTCCAATACAGTGATACTGACATCTCAGCCCCAAATCATAACTCGACCTCAACTGCAACAACAATCGCAAAGCCAACAGTTGAAGCACTCGGCGCCGTCGGTCAATTTGGCCGAACTGCTCAAAGAGCACGGCATTCTGCCCGAGGCTAGCCCTCCCTCATCGCCTACTAACAACTCCATCACTGACTTAACTACAGGTGCTGTTCATTCAGAGCTCATGCATCAGACGCAGACTCAACAGCAAACAGTGCTAATGGTTCCGAACGGCCCGAACCAACCGCCCAATATTGTGCTGACCCACAGCCCAATGGCACCTACAGCTCCGCCGCAACTGAGACTGGCGTTAGGGCCGGACGGAAGTGTTATACTTCACCCGCAGTTCCCGAATAGCAATCATTTGATTTCACAGCAAATTCAGTCGCAATTCATATCGAACTCGAATAACAACTTGAAATATAACGACTCATTGAAAGACTCGAGTGGTTTGGGGTCTTCGCAACCGTCGCCCGACTCGACCACTCCGAGCATCGACTCGACGTCCACCACATCAACGAATAGCACTGTCAGCCAAACGACGACCAGTTCGATGACGACTGCGCCATCAGTGACGGGTCAGAACACGTCTGCCTTATTGGAACAGTTGAACACTGGACCGGCGGTAAAGGTTCCTGATTTGGTGGCATCACTAGCCCTATCTCACGGCTCTTCGGCCGCTATCACCACAAGCGAAGAGTCGAAAGCCATTCAAACGGTTCCATCGCTTGCATCGCAAACGGCTTTAATTCCATTAACTGTTCAAAACATAAACAATTCATTAGAACAACAAAAGCAAACAATTCTAACATTTCCTGTTCAGAGCGGAGACAGTGCTGTTCCGAACGTCTCCAATGGATCTTCCAGTGCTGTGATCAGAATCGGTAGCTGTGATACAATTCCTACTTCATTAGTGTTGACAACAACGCCCACAACCCTATTGACTAGTCCTGCGAAGGGCCAGACGTCTCTACCTTCAGTGCTTTCGCCCAACCATTGCGCCAATACCAACAACACGAGCGCCGGCGGTGGGACCACCACTACTGTCATCGACCAGAACGGAGTGCCTATGATTCAAGTGAGTCCTAATAACCAGGAGTTCCTCCAGAGGCTCGAAAATCAACTCAAGAGTCTATTGGCATTGAAGTCACCCACAAATCAACAAAAAGAACTTTTACACGAATTGATGTCTTTGCAGCAGAAGATGAATCAGGCGCGACATCTCAAGCACAACACCAGTGTCGGCGCCACCCCTGACGACCACAAACTCGTTCTGACCGCAGCCTCGACACCACAAGCGATGTCAACACCAGCACAGAGTCAGTCGCAGCCACACAACCAAAACCAAAGTCAAACCGAAGCCCAACCACAACAACAAACGCCACAAAACGTGCATTTAGTGAATCTACTTAAACAAACTCCTGTCAACCAGACCTCTGGCGCTCAGATCCGTTTGGTGAGCCCTGCGAACACAGCCCCAGTCACCGCCACCGCAACCATACAGGTCGGGAACCAACTGATCACTTTCACCACTCCTGCCAAACAACAGTTGCAAAACTTGAAATCAATTTCGACGAATCAAACGCATCAAACATTGGTAAAGGTTTACATGAATTGATTCAATCAATTGTTTGGATTAATTGCTTTGATTCCAAACGACTGACAATTTATTTGATTTATAGCCACAAATATCTTCACCAACGCCTGCAGTAATACTTCGTTTGCATACACCGACGCCGACTACTACTTCGACATTAGTTACCACTTCTACCCCAACCAAGACTTCAATCATTAGAACTGATTCTCATTTAGACAAAGAGCGAAGAAATGCGAAAATATTGAAAGCGTATGAATGACTCAATTAATGGTTTAAATATAATTAATTCTGAATTAGTTTGAATTTGTCTCATTTGCATAGTATTCAACAACAACTGAATGTCGACCAAAACGCTGCTCTAAAACCGGACACAAAAAGAGCTTTCAGTTCGAGAGACGACGCCTGCAAACGCTTACTTCGTTATCATGTCTTCAACTCTCCGACAATGACTACAAAGGATATGCAAAAAAGTATACATTTTTAGCTCATTTCTCAAAATTTGAACTAATAATAGATATTTGTCTGAATAGGCGATCAATTGTTCGAAACTGTTTCGAAACACTTATTACATAAGAAACAGCAGTTGTTCGACAAGTTTAGAGTATTACTACTCAAGCAAAGTATGGTAAGTCGACGTGAATTGTTGTATTTTATTGTAATTACTTGTGTTATGTTGTGTTCTAACAAACAATTAAAACGTCTAAACAGAAAGAGACGATGTCTTCAGAGCACGTAATGCTCGACAGAATGTTTATAAACGAAGAAACGAATTCCCTTCGCGCCGATCGCGAGGCCGTTGCCGAAGGAAAAGGTATTTCCAATTAGAATGCCTTCATTTGAATTGTATTTAATGTCTGATTTGTCTAATGCCAACACTAGCCCTAAACCTTCCGCCGGCGCCGGACTCGTGGTATCAAATGCTTCGCTCGACTCTTGAAGAAGAAGAACAAAAATTGTTTATAAATAGGAAAAGAAAGTCTTCGATAGGAAGTGATGACGAATACAATTGTCAGACAAACCAATTGAGACGACACGAGGAACCGGTCGAAGACACCGACGAGTCTGAAGATGATGACGAAGACAGTGATGAAGAAGACAATGAAGAAAAGGACGAATCGATGACAAACTATTTGCAGTCAACGCCTGACTCGAACTTAGGAAACGTCGGCCACTATTACGATAACTTTCAGCACAACCTTCACGTTCACAACGGGCCGCGACTGGACGGTCAAAGTCATGTGCCTTTAAACGGTTACGTCGGCTCAACCCAACACAATGAGCTCGGGATTTATTCAGACATGAATGAAGACAACGGACCGGAAGACTGGACCGATTCCATACTCAACAACTCTTCGGCCAACAGACGAATTGCATGGAATCCCCGCTTCGGAGTTCCCGAAAGCGAAGCCGCCGTTGCGGTCGAGTCCATACTAAACGCCGACGAAGAGGAAGAACCGGATATGTCGGTCGACTTGTCTGGCATTGAAGGACTCGATGACAATCTCGACGAAGACAACGAAGAGGACGACGAAGAGGACGGGGAGGACGATGAGGATGACGAAGACGAAGATGAGGATGAGGTGAACGGGTATGGGATGGGCGGCGACGGACACCAACATTCACAACACGTGGACGTACAGCACCAACAGATGCAATGCGCGATCAAAAGCATTTTGGATATGCCTTCAGTGCAGTCACAGTCACATCAGAATCACAACAATTCATATGCATTTCACTCTCACAGCACCCATAGCTCTCACGGCTCTCACAGCTCCCATCCCTCACTTCATCCGCATTTAAGTGACTTTCGAAACATTGATTACTCGAATATACCCAACATTCACGACCACAGGAGAACTGATGCTATTTTGCGCAACTATAGCACCGGCCACTCGACGGGTGTCAACGACCCGATCCTCGACGAAGCCGTTAAAAGTATTCTTTCGTGAGAAGAGAAGTACTTATTCGTCACAAAACTCTATTTAATTACCATTTCATTGATAATGTCTTATCTCATGTGATCTAATGGTCACTATTTTTATAAAAACAAATTCAAAACTTTTTTCTCTTTTACTTTTACTTTACTTTTCTGTTATTCCATTAAATTTACAAAAATATATAAATATATATATATTTAGTATTGAATCGAAGCTCTAAATTGAGTCGACTTTAGAACAATTATTTCAATGTTTGGTTTAATTGAAATTGAGTCCAAATTTATTGAAAACTTAATACTTAGTGCCTCTAATCCTTCAATTCTCTCAATTTAGGAGGAATTCATTCAATTGACTATTGATTGTTGTCTAGAATAGAATAGTTAGAAATGTTTATCATTTGGAAAGTTAACAAATTTTTTCGAATATAATTTTAAGTACAAATTCTTTTGGTTTTCAACCAATTTTTCCAATGATTTCATTAAACTTTTGTTTACTTTTCATAAGTTTTTAATTAATTTAAAAACGATTAATGTTTTCAGTAATGGCCAGAACTTACAACTGACCTGAAATACCTCTGAATCTGATGTTCAAATTGTACAGAATGTGCCCTTTTTTGGATTTATGCAGAGTTTAGATTTTTATTGATATTAATTAGCCTTTTGTCGGATCTGGTCTTCACTGTTGGCCTCGATTTGACTTCGTCTCTGAAGTCGACTTTATTTAGAGCTTTTGATTCAAAATATACCGCTTTTTAAATGCATTATAGTTTTCGATATACAGTATATTATATATTATTTTAAACAATTAATTATGTTTTTAAAAAATGAAATTAATTTAAAATTATTTTCACACAAATCGCACATCATTTCAGATTTTATTTCTTTTTTAAACATTTCTGTGATTCGTATTTAATTGTAAAAAATTGTATTTAAAATCATATGTAAGTTAAGACAAAAATCTGACATTTCGTGTCGTTATGTAATTTGTAAAAAATTGATTTTTTAAAAATTCTAATAATGAAAAAATTGAAGTTTTATTAATCGACGACTCATTTGTTATTATTATATTAATAATTATAATTACAGTTAATATAAATGATTTAAAAACATTACTTTTATTTGATTTATTGATTTTATTCTTTTTATTTTAAGATTTAAAGCACTTTAAAAATTAAATTTATTTAAAGCCCTTCTTCGCTGAAGGCTTTGTTTAAGACATAAATGACATTTAACTCATCGAACGATTGCATTGTATGTATGGATTCATATTCTCAAAACCCATTCTTTCATTAATCGATAAATTTAACTAAAATTGTAGAATAATATTACAAATCCTGTTGTGAAAACCGGTAGTTATTATAAATATATAAATACTTATAATTAATTGATTGTGAGTATGAAAAAGAAAAGTTGAAATAATTATTTTTATTAATAAAGTCATAAATTGTTGAATATTTTGCGTTAATTTTTATTTCAATTTAATAAAATCCATTATACAGTATGTTCTGCAATAAGTTCAACGTCTGTTGGTTTGTAAAAATTGTTTTGATTTTTAGTTTTAAAAATATTCAAATAATTTATTAAAGTTCGAAATTTAGGAGATTTAGGTTCAAACTTTAATTTACACAAATTATTAAAATAAGAATTTATGGTAAGTAATTTAATCTTGATCAATTAACTATGTTTTAGTCTTATCACAATCAAACTTTCTCGGCTTTACTCATTTTTAATCAAAAATAATTTTAAATATTGTTAAAAATATGTTTTACATCATTTTTTGTGTTGAGTATTATTATTTACTTTAAAAATAAATATCAATCTCATTTTTAATCAAACTAACGGTTCCAGATTGAATTAATTTTAAAATGTAAATTATTTAGTACTTAAATTTATTTAACTTTCTAAGCTGCAAATCCAATGCATCCAGTGCAGTTTATTTATATTTTGAATATTGTGACACATTTA
The DNA here is from genome assembly GCA_034699545.1 of Porobelba spinosa. NCBI lineage: Eukaryota > Metazoa > Arthropoda > Arachnida > Sarcoptiformes > Damaeidae > Porobelba > Porobelba spinosa. The sequence goes on from JAQIYC010000300.1 coordinate 13,633, forward strand.
GCGCAAATTTTATCAATTCTTATGCTTTAATAATCGATTAATTGGTTTGACGTCTAAACCAGTGAAAGCGCTGGAGTTCTTCACTTAAGTTCTAAAAATACACATTTTCTCAGAATGTGTTGACATTGACATTGAAAATAAATTGACAAAAATATGGAAACAAATGATTGAATTGGAATTAAGTCAATATTTTGCATAACTATGTAAATAATGTTAAACAGTAGTAAAAGCCGACATTCGAGAGTATTTAGAGAAAAAGTATATATTTTAATATTTATACTATTTTTCAAATTATCTTATGTGAGATGTGGTTTCATTCTACCTGTATCATCATGTGCTAATAAACAGCAAATTATTGACTGTTTCTATCCAATCAGTATATGTAACCAAATACTGGGTGTATGTCAGTGCCAACCCGATTACCCAATAGTATTGTCTACATTGGGTTCGTGTTTGGATTATCGGAGGTTAGGAACCGATTGTATTCATTCGACTCAATGCAGTCAAACCCCAAACGCTATTTGTCTGAATGCAGAAGCGGTTGAACTAAACAAAAGTGATTTAATTGACGACCAATTGTTGAGCGAATATTACACAAAAACATTTACTCCGATTAAACTGATCCGAAGCGGACGGAAGAGGAATCGGTATAAGTCATTGGGCAAATGCAAGTGTAAACCTGGCTATAAGTCAAATACTGTTAATCTGTGTCAAAAAATCGAATTGAGCATGATGATTTGTTTTGGTTCTCACCAATGCCTCAAATTGGTATTCAATTCCAATTAGTTTTGAAACTTAAATAAAAAACTAATTCTTAATTAGGATTTGAACTCTCATTGCGACTCAAAATCGAATCGATGTTATTGTGATTCGGGATATGTGTACGACATCGACAAAAACGAATGTCGAATCGGTTCCAAAAGGTTTAGTGATTCGTGTCAACTCGACTTCGAGTGTCAGAGTTGGGACCCGAATATGGAATGTCGTAATATCGACAGATTCAGACATCGGCAGATGGAGAGGGTCTGCACGTGTCGTAAAAACTTTAATTTCGATTTGAGTCTTCAGATGTGCACTCCTTTCGTCAAAACTGATTCGAAGTCCAAATCCTGTAGTTATGGCTTCCTCTGGAACGAAGAGAGCGGTGACTGCGAGGCTCTGCCTTTATATGACGTACGGCACAGCACTACCGAATACAGGTTCTTCTCGGCCGACAAGTTATTGGAGACAATAGTAATCGTAATCTTCTGTTGCGTAACGATAGCTATTCTGCGCTTTTGGCGGAATATTCTTCCGCAACACATATACAACGACTCGAGGACTGGAATGCTTTCAGACTTCAGTCATACGAACCGAATCCGAAGACGACGAAGCAGTCGGAATAACTCGTTGTCCAGAAGTGTTGGAAGTGGTGGCCGTGTTATCCAACTTCGAGTAAATCTCGATTCACCCGATTCTCAGTTTATTCCGGAACAGACATTCGTCGAACTGCCCCTCACGGCCTCCCACTCCTCACTCCCACCCTATGAATCTTATGAGTCGACCAGCAATTTGACCCCGGCTAACCTTAACCAACCCCCGCCCTATTCCGACGAACCGCCCACTTATGAGGAGGCGATGGCTTTGACTGAACTAATAGAGAAATAAATTAAAATAAATTGAAATAAATGTTGATTTCGTTTAAATATTTTATTATTTCATATTTTTCAACATTTAATAACTATTGCAACATATTATATGATTAGATTATATTTATCAAGATTATCTGGAACGTTTCAATTCAGTATTAAACTAAACAAATTGTGATTTAATATAAACTAAATGCAATATTTTTAATTTTAATTCTTCTTAAATGCATATTTGTTTCTCTATTTTTAATGATTATTATAATTATAATAATTATTATTATTTCAAAAAAAGTTTTAAAAATTTATA
>JAQIYC010000301.1:0-15549 GCA_034699545.1 Porobelba spinosa
ATTATACGTACTATACAAGTATAATACGTGTATAATACTTAACCAAAATATTTTTGAAGTATTATGCCAACCTTATTATTAATTGATTACCGGTATATAAATGTGAGAGCAAATACCTGTGTCACCCCATTGCCACCCCATTGCCACCCCATTGCCACCCCATTGCCACCCCATTGCCACCCCATTGCCACCAACGGGAAGTGAATAGTTGTGATATGCTGTATATATTTGATTACCTGAAACACAATTATCCAAATTTTGGTTTTTCTTTTCTATTCTTGTACTTAACAAAAGTTGACTTTCGTTTGATTTAGTCGTCGGCACAGATGTGACTGAGTTTTCAAACATTTTACACTTACTCCGCACAGGTATGTACGGAATCTTAGATTGAAATCTATTTTGATCTTTAATTTTTGATTCAAGTGTTTGGTTAACATTCTTCGATAGCTTTGTTTCCCAATTTTGAATCATATTTTTGACCGGAATATACGATCGATAATAACAGTTATTATTAATTATATTTTGGTTTAAATCAATTGGACTTTTGCTCTGATTTGTAGGCCTAGAAAGAGAGCACACATTTGTTTGATTTATAATTGAATTATTTATCGAACAGTCACTAGTTTGGCCAGCATTTGAGCTTATATAAACTTGGTCATATATATATTTAGTTTTATCCCCATTTTGTTTACTATTCATGTCTTGAGAGCTAAATATATTTTTACAAATTTGCGAATTATTTGAAATTAGTTCCGAATGCGTTGATTGGCATTCATTAATGTCATCTAATTCTGTGTTTTTATTCATTTTATTTATCACTAATTTATCGATTCTTCTCGAATGACAACCAATTCGGGAATTATTTGATTTTTGCATTAATTCAAATCCATTTTCGGTTTCAATTGTATTTCCATCAAAACATTCATTAAAATTATTACTTTTCTGAATCACATCTTTATTGTAATCACTAATAACTTCTGGTTTGCCATTAATAACAACGGTTTGTCTGAGAACTCTTCGGCCAACGACTGTCGCGCTGTCTTCAAACGAAAATGAATTACTTCTTGTCAATGCATTTACCGGGTATTGTAATCCGGGAACAAATTTGGTAGGAGTGGTAACCGTACAAATATTTTCCAGTTCTTTTGCATAATTGACACTACATTCCTCAACTTTGACGGTGTAGGGACTGTTGAGGATATGCTGGCCCTGCCATATGATGGACAGCTTGTGAATGCCTGCCATTAATGGTATATAAGTGACAACAATCCGATTTGAAAGCACTTCGTAGAAGAACGGAATTTTAAGGACGTCTTCAGAGCTCTTCTTTGTGTTGAGATAATGGGAGACCAGAGAAGAGGTGACGACATCGGCTGAAAATCTCTTCTTTGAATTATAGACTGCAATCCTTTGGCTACAGATTGTATTGTTCGGTCCATTGATTTCTATCATTAAATTCAGTTTTGGAGTCGGTTTGCAAAATATGTTAAACCTCGACCTACGGGTGCGAACCCCCAAAATCAAACCCATGCCCTTTGCAAAGCAGGTCGACTCGTCACCGAACAGAGATTCAAACATTTTATGGCTATAACCCGAAGAATCTTTCACTTCTATTATCGGCCTTTTAATCAAAGACTTCATCACGAGTTTGATTGACTCGAATTTGATTCTCGACAACAGATACACGAGTTTTGTTTCTTCAGTGCATTCGTAGATTTCACGCGAACTGATCAGCTAATGGCAAATGAAGACAATCTTATTATCAATCAATTAATTTAACCAATTGTTTAGACTCACGGAATCAATATTTAAATGTTTTTTAATTAAAAATAAACCCAAATTCAGATTCTCAATGGCCTGGTCTCGATTAAGTAGATCATATCGGGGACAACTTCCCGGTACCACTCCATCGATAAGAGCACCTAAAATAATGCCATCCCTCCAGTCGTCTTTGAAATTAGTCGGATAATACCGTTCCTTAACTTTGCTTCTAATCCATTGCAATAAGTTTTTTCGTTGGGATTTGCTATTATTTATTCCTTAGATAATACAAAACATAACAAAATTATAAACAATTTATTACATTTGAAGTCAGTTTCTCTTTCAATACTTACTGGCCTTTACATTACAAATAAATATTTTAATAAAATTAATAAATGCCTCAAATTTTGTTATTTTAATTGTTTTAAAATAAATCCAAATAACATAAGCTTTTAGTAAATAATAAGTTGATTCTATTAAATATAAAAAATTTAAATCGGTTTCAATTATATTTTTAGCCGTTTTCCGATCCATATTAGACATACTTATTATTTTTGTTAACTAAAACTACTCAAATAAATATTATTAATTGCTATGAAATGATTGATTATCTATTAATTTTGTGATTGGCTTTCAAATCTCATTTAGAAAGCACTCACATAACAAATATAAGATAAATCAGTATAAACTTCAAGTGTTTAAATCCATATAATTGTTTAAAAAATAACTGTTCGGCAGTGAATTGCATTTCATATTAATTTATTATTATTATTGCTATTGCTTTGAGATAACAATTAAGAAAATAGAGTTTAAGAACTAAAAACTTCCTTGGTCTCATATATTTTTTATTTTTATATCATTAGATAAAAACTTATCAAAAGCAAACCTGCGTCAATGTTCCGTCATTTTTAACAATAATTATAAAACAAATTTATTGAAACAGCAAATATTGACCGTTTGTCAAGTGTCTTGCTAAGTTTTTAGATTATTAATAATTTACACAATTATACGAATAGTTGTAATTCGGAATATTTCAGTTTTATTGTTTGATATATTTTGCACACTTCGTCACCTCTACGTAAATCTTATCTTTTAATTGTAATAAAACTACTATTAATATAACATTAATTATTTATTAATTTATAGTAAATTAATTGAATTTTATATTGATTTTTAAATTGTGTAGATTTTAAATTTTTACAAGACTGTTTGTTTAAAAAGTTTCCAGACATTATTGGTTTATCGTCTAAACTTAGTTATTAGCAAAGTTTAATTAAATTTTATCTGAAACTAACATTAAATAATACATCTGTTATATTCAACCTAGATAAAACAAACATTAATAAAATTCTTAATTTATTAAAATTGTATCAATTATTAATTGAAATATTCAATTGATTAGATTTAAAGTTTAATCGAAAAGTTGAATAAAACTAAACAACTCTAACATCAGATGTCGTTAACGACAGTCAATCAAATATTGCATTCATTGAATCACATGTTGTTGTCATTGAATTGTTTTGATATTACAGTTAATTTACTTTCGATTTAATCCAAACCGACGGCTATTTTGATATAATTCTAGTTTTTAGTCATTTATTGAATACATCGACAAAATGTCCGACGATTTAGACATTGAAGCGATTCGAGCGAAACGTCTTCAGCAAATGCAAGAACAGCACAAAAACGACAATTCGGATGAGGTTTGCATTCAATTGATTTGAGACTGAATTCGCATTAATTCGATTCAATTGTATTGTAGTCTCGAAGTGAAGCGATTGCTGAGAAACAGGCGAAAGAGGAAGAGTTCCGAAACAATATACTGTCGCAAGTGTTGGACCAATCGGCCAGAGCTAGACGTAAGTGACGCCAGAGGTCGGCAAAGCGTTTAATTAGAATTTAATTGGAATTTGTTTCGATGTATGTCTGGAGTGAGCACTATATCGGTGGCCAAACCCGAAAAGGCAAAGATGATTGAAAACCTGTTGATCCAAAACGTTCGAATGGGTCTAATCCGCTCTAAAGTCGGTTCAACTTTCGAAGAATTTCGATCAAAAACTAATTTAACTTTCGTTTCAATCATTCATTCATTGATTTATTCAACAGTTATCTGAAGACGACTTAATCGGACTTTTGGAGAAAGTGAGTGAACAGACCAACAGAAAGACTACCGTAAAAGTAGGTTCACTTCTATCGCTTGCTTTTAGTTTATTATTAATTTATTTTTCAACTCTTAGTTCGACAGAAGAAGAACGGCTTTAGACGACGACTCGGATGAAGACTGAAGTTTAATACTATTTATAACTAATTTTGATTTACAAGTAAATCACAGCTTTGTTTAGCTATTAGTTAACTAACGATAAAATTAAGATTTTTACTCAAATTAAACGAAATTTTAATAAATTAACACTTTTTGCGCTAAATTTTTTGCAGAAACTAATTTTATTTTTAAACATTAAAATCTCTATAATTTAGGTTTAAATAAGTTTTTCACTTTTGAAACTATTCACACATTCTGTGCATTAATTGTGTTTTTTAATTAGTTTTTCTAATAATAAGTTTAGTTGCCATAAGACGCAAAAATTGAGCTCAAATTCTATTGACGCAAATCTTTCAAATTATTCAATGACTCAATCATTTTAATGATTTTCTCAGAAATTAAAACTAAATAAATATTTGATTTCAATACTGTATTCACTTTTACATTCAAACAAAATATTTTAATTTTAAAATAATTATTGCATTTATTTGTCGTAAAACTTCCTGTCTTTGCAAAAGTCTACTTTAAAATGTTTACAACGTTTTTCATTAAAATAGCAATAATTGAATTTAAGATACAATAAATTTAAATTTTGTATAACATTGTTGAAATATTGACTTATTCCAAGATAATTTAATTTCCTTTTTAAAAGTTTGCAATGAATTCTCATAAAAAACTATTTTTATACCCGTTTTGTAATTCAATAATAATAAGTAATTTAACGCAAATCATGGGTTAAAGACTCGAACTTAAAAAGTATTTATTTGAAAACACATTGAAATTTCTAAGAAATTATTTATGACTTAATATTTTAAAAAGTTATTTATAAATTAAAAGCAATGTATTGACGCAACAAATCTATATTTAATTATAAAATCGAGAAATAATTTTCTAATAAATAGTATTAATGAAATAAAATAAGTTTTAGTTAAAGGAGAAAATGTCTAAATAATTAATGTCTTTGAGAATAGAATTTTGTTTCAAAACTGTCATTGCATTCAGCGATAGAGCCATTCGTTTGTTTAATATGTATTTTCCAGTTAAAGTGATTCACTCGACTCGTGACTCAACATATTTCTCGACATCGACTCTCGAGTCTTCACTTAAATCAATGTAAAAGTCCTTACATTTAATTACAAAAAACCAATTGTTTTATTTGTTTTTATTTATTGTCTTTTCACTTCAATTTAGGCTTAATTTTCAATGTATTTAATGAATTCTTAAGTTTAAACTTTTATTTATTAAAAAGTGTTTTTTAATACTTATTAATAATGAAGTTATTTCTAAAGTCAGTTCAAACACCTTTTCTCAGACGTCATTAGAATTCATTATTTAAAAGTAATTTGAAATTTAAATAACATATAAATTCTAATGCATTTGACTTTTCTGTAAATGATATACCGACACAAATATTTTTCAATTATATCTTAAGGAGATTTAACTTATCGAAGAATAAAATTTTTGTTCAGTTTTACAAGTTTTTAAAATTTTTTAATGATTATAATTTATGGCATTTTTCACATTTTTAAATAATAGCTTTTTATGATTATATTTTGATATTTTAAGCATTGAATCGGCGATAGAATAAAAAGTAAAAGAAAGAGAAAGAAAAGTAAAATCAAATGTCATTCAAATGATTTACGTATGTTTGGCAGCATTTGATAGTAACATAAAGTGATTGATTGAATGAATACATTTTTCGTAACTATCGTAATGTTGAGCTAAACTGAGCACTTCTTACGTGAATTCTACGCGTTTTGCATATTTATTATCATTTAATTAATAATTTTTAAATTTTTTTTAATTACATCATAAGAAAAGTTCATTTCCGCGTCTAATAGACGATCGAATAGATCGAATCGCGGTTTAGTATAATTTGCAAATAATATATTCGTATAATAAGTATTAGTGAAGTGAATGAATTGGTAGGAAATATAGCCGGAGTCGAGTCGAGTCAAGTCAAGTTGACTTAATTGAGTCGGATTTTGATTTAAAAATTAATCCGAAAGTTGATTAGTTTGCTATGAGTGGTAACGGCTTAACAAGTATTGGTGGACTGAGTTGTGAGAGACTAGTATTGGTTGTGTCTAACTGTGCGCTTGCGTTCGCTCATAGTTCCCAACACTGATAGTATGTACGCTTGGAATTGGGTTTTGTAGCGATAGATATGCCATTGGATCGAGAAATGGCAACTTCGCTCAGTTAGCTCTCAATAAGATTCTGTTTTAACAGAGTTTTTGTGTTTGACTCAATTCTCGGAACCGTTTGTTCGATAATTGAATGAATCGATTGGCCAAATGAAGAGCATTTTTGCTGATGTTATTAGCTTTTGAGGTGAACTGACTTTTGCATCCGGTTTGCTATCAGTTTATGATTCTCTCCAATCGGTTCCGTAACGAAGTGTATAAGTGTTACACAATTTATAATCGCATAGTGTCTCGAAAACTAACTATTTTTTATTATTCCGATATAAAACTACGGCTTATATCGTATATTGTGATCATTTTATACATAAATTGGTTGCATTGGTCGCATAGCAAACAATTATTTGCTATCATTTCATATAAACTAATAAAATATTTGCTATAATAGAGAGAGAAATACATTTTTAAAAATTAAAAGCATTAAAAAGCTTATCAATAGCTATGAATGCGTGCGTCGAAGTAGTTGTTAGTTGTTTGCTATAAGTGATACAAAACAAAACACACGATTTGATCGATTAAAGCCTCCAAAGCCTCATATATGGCTACATCACACACATCGTCGCCACTGCCGAAGCCGCCCTCCTCGTCCTCCGGGGTCTCCAGCACTTCCAGCGGATGCACTGATCTTCGAACGCCAGCCAACAGAATGTCTTCGAACCTGCAGTCCTCCTCTTCCTCGTCGTCCTCATCGGTGTTCGGCGTCAACCAGTGGTCGCGTCAGTCCAGTGTCGACGAAGGAGTCTTTCACTCGACCTGCAACTCTCCGGCCAAGTCCATACCCACCAGCCCTATCGGCCCCAAATTCAAGCTGATCCACGAGGGCGACATTCATCTTTGTCGGCTCAACCATCAGCGCACTGTCATCAGCAAAATACTGAGTTCGAAGTTCTTGAGGCGTTGGGAGACTCACCGACTCTACCTCACGTCAGTCAACATCGCGTCTAAAACCGTAAGTTTCTATTCATTCTATTCATTCAAATTCTTTTATTCTTAACTATTGTTTTCATTCTTTTCTCAATTCTTTCAATTATAAACTCGAGTATAAGTGCTTCGATTAGTTCATTGTCTCGACTCGACTCAACCAATTCTATGCATTTGTGTTGTGTTATGACATTTTGCAGACATATATCAAATATAATAAATGATAAATATATTGTTGACTCGTTTGCAATCAATAACTTAATTAATAATAGCTTTCATTGAATTATGACTTTGAGAGCACTGGACGAACGCAATATTACTAGCGATTCAAAGGCTATTGAGTTCTTTTAAATTTTAGCTTACTTACTTGTGACGTCATTTACCATGATAATATTTTAGACGCATTATTTAAATTCTTACTGTTTTGTTTGTTTTTATCGATTTGTTTAAAAGTGTAGTTTTTAAACATTATTTAGAAATTTTGGGAATTATAGGAATTATATAATTATGAAAATTGAATAAAATTAATTAAGATTTGAAAATTTGCATTTGTTAACATTTAAATTATTTAATACAGTATTTGCAAAATTCATTTCCTTGTTATGATTCTAAGGACTAGTGACGGAAACACCTTTTTTGTTGTATTTTTAAATTAATTTAATTACTTTTGTTTGCATACAATCGATACCCTTTGAGCGACAATTTGTTTAGTTTTTATGAAATTCCGATTTTTAGAGCAAAGAACAATTTTAAGGATTTCCAGTTGTGTTGACTCACTTTAGGAGATGTTTATATTGAGTTAAGGAATTTAAAATATTTTTTCATTATTTTAACACAAAATGTCAATTAATGAGCATTTATTCAATTTAACAAAAGCCGAGTGTTACAATCGAGTGTTATATAAATTCGACTGAATTATTGAATTACATAATTATTCAAAACCATAAAATTTAAAACGATTTAACGTTTTGTAGTTATTGTTTGTATAGAATTACTTTAATCCTTGATTTCATAGAATTTGAGTTAATTATTCTTTTAGACAATTTGTGACAATATTTTGCACATATTTTTCTGATTAAGTTCTAATGAATGTTGTGCACCAGTAAATTTCCATTAAAAACAAACTTGCTAGATTAAATGCATTTTTGCAAATTCTTATCAGAGTTATTGAATTTTTAATTTATTAATTATATTCTGTATAGCATTTGAAGTAAGTATTAGTGAAGGGAATAGTCCTCTGGAGTGCAAAATAATATCGTTTTCTGAGGGAAAGTTGAACTCAATTATGATGTGGAAACCAGGCATTGCATACATAGTTAACATATACTGTACGTACATATCGTACATTTAAACTAATATATAAACCTCTTATGAAATCCGTGTGTCATTCTGTGTGTTTATGCATCAAACTAATACAGGTATTATAAAGTAGTTAAATTCAATGTCTTTGTGTGGAGCATACAGTTGTATAGCTGTATCATTGAATTTAAAATAGTTGAAATTCAACTTTAGTGCTATGTCGCACATCTATGTGAGATAACAGAAACATTTTATTGGTTAGAATAGAAGCCGTCGAACATAAGTTGTTTGGGAAGAATAGACATCTAATTTTTTGTTGACTGACAATGAGCGGGTTAATAAATGAAAAGCGGAGATGTGGAGGTAAGGAGGGAAAAGGAGGAGAAGCGGGAAAGTTGGTCTAGTACTTTCCAATTCTTTACCAATTGATGCACATTCGACGTCAGGGCTCGAAATCTAGTCCTCCAGACCTGTGCTTAAGTAAACTATTGCTTTGCAAACGAAGGAATGGCATAGAAATAGTCAATTATTGCATTTTATGGAAAAGGAATTATTAATTAGTTTTTAAGAGAGAAAAGACGACAAATTCTTTTCTTCTCAATGTATGAATGTTTCAGTGATTGTTGGATTTGAGGTGCAGTACGACCTTCATGGGTGACGTCAAGTGCTCAAACTCGGGTGTAATGCAATGGTTAGCACTTGTTCTTCAGACCTATTCCCCAATAATCGCTAATTTTTTATTTTTGTTAGTTTAGGAAAAGATTTATTTTAATGAATATAGAATTTAAAGTCGGAATTATAAGCACTGGTAGCGAAGCACTGGTTGGGCGCTCATAGAATTACTCTCGTTTTGCAAAGTAGGTCACTCTTCCACTAAAACTAACTATTCTTTAGCAGCACTTCGATGACGTCCAGAGCACGTCATACGAGCCAAGAGTTAGTTATGAAGAGATCGACTCGAAATATCAAGAGTTCAATACTCGCTTGGATTGTATGTATGGAGAGATGGGATGAGTTGAGTTGAGTTGAGTTCCAAACCATTCCATTCTTTTCCTCAAAAGCGAATAATTATTTGCATACAAAACACGGAAATCGGGTCAACATTATCTAATGCCTACAAATGCCTACAAATAATTGCTTTTTCAATCAAATTCTTTGATTTGCAATTGTTGGCCAATTCCAGCCTTTGATTCAATTTTGTTTATTCTTTATATTATTTGATTTGGAAATATCTCAGAATTTAGAAAAATTTTAATTGTTTTTTGCGTTGATAGTAGAAAATGCAAACAACTCTTAATTTGTGTCATAAGTCGTTTGTTATTTATAATAAGCGAATGATTGCATAGAATATAACTAATAATAATAGAATTACTGATAAAAATCACATAAAATCCAGGATATAATCAAAATTCTGATGTGTTTTATAATAATACTCTGCAATAAATGTTTATTGAATTAATAATTTTTGATTTTATAACTATTATTTAATAAATAGCAATTAAGTACAGTATAGGGCGTTTGCATTGGAATATGAGCTCAATATTGATATCATGTATGCATTCATTGGTTTCAATTCGATTATTAACTGTTAATTGTTAGATAGCATTGAATTTGAACTCTTATCTCGTATTCAATGTCTTTATGTCTATTTGTTTATAAATTATAGAATGAATTGTAAACCACTGTAAATGTGGTTTCTAAAATTTAGCCGTGTAGCTTAATTGCTTTATTAAGGGTTGAAAATTTTGCTTGATAAGTTAGATTAGAATTTACGAGATTTATTTAATGTTTGAATTGTTTTAAAAATAATACTCAAAGAGAATCAATGAACGAATGGATTGAATAATTGAGATCTCAAGTACGGAATACTGTATTGTCGGAATCGTATCGATATTCAGCACATTTTTTGCTTTCATTAGAGTTTTATTGAAATTTAAGATTTATTTTATTTTAATTAAATTGAATTGAATTTTATATAATTTATTTGATTTTTCAATTATTTGAAAGATTTTCGAATTGTGTAATAAAAACAAACGATTTGAATGAATTGTAATTTATTGAGTAGTTTATGCACTAAACCATAAATCATTTGAGAAGTTATTTCCGAAACAAAATATTCAATTAACAAATGTGTGATTTTAAAGCGTTTCATTGAATTGGAAAAAATAGTCTCAATTCTAATTAGATTGTGATTTGTTATCAAAGCACGGGTTGAATCAGAGTTTAGTTACAATTTTTCACTCGAATAGTCAGATTTCAGTTGTGATTACTATTATAGCAGAGATTTATTGCACAGAAAACTAATTTTGTGCAAAACTTACATAATTGAAGATATATTCGTTTAATTTGATTCTATTATTCTATTCATTTATAAATTAAATTCTCTAAAACTCAATGCGTATATCAATGCCAGAAATAGTGTCGAAATAATTTACATTGATTAATAATAACCATGTTTATATACGTCAAGTTTAATGCTAATTTATAGTATAGATTAAGCAGGGCAACGGAAGGTTTTAACTATTGAGTTAGCTATTATTTTTTAATACTTTGTGTAAATTAAATATTTAGGTTAAAATTTAATTATATTAAACTTTAAATTACATGCGAATACATTAGAGTAAATATTATGCGATAGAGATTAGAACTGATTTTAATTTAAAATATATGAAATTTAGTTTTAAAAGGATGCTAAATGTTGACTCAAATGTTTGCATTGTTCTTAAACTAAAAATTGTCCCTGTTGTTTTGTTGTTTTATAATATTTATATACAATTGAAGTATCAAATGATCTGCAAATATTCATTTTATTGAACAAAATATGAAATTAATTTTTATTCAATTTATTGTTATAATCGTTATTTCAAAAAGTTTAGCACAAATAGTGAAATAAAGGCTTTGTTTAAATCAAATGTTTGTTTTGCAATCGACAGCCAATTGGGTTCCTGGAAGTGCCTATTGCTTACAGTCAGATAGAAGACGTATACATCGTTTCGCGATGGGATGCGAGTCAGAAGTTTTGCATCAGAATTGTCATATCCGACGGCTCTGTACTTCTTCAGGTCAGTTCATTTGCTTCTTATTTGTAACTCATTTATTGTTTTATAGCAAATCGCATAAATTGCATAAATTGTAATCTCTCTTCGATTACTGTAACTCAAAATTTGTCATTTTTAAGGGTTTTTTAATAATACAAAACTGTTTATACATTATATTTGATAAATATTGCACTTTTCGAACAATTTTGATGAGAGACCGGGATGTTATTTACAATGAATTTTGCTTGTTCCTTAAGAGGAGGAGAATGAGTAGGTTTTGATGAAAGAGCACAAACAATACTAAACTTAATGCTATCTATGATAAAGTTTTTTTTAATTAATTATTATTTTTATTGTTATATTAGATCGAAAGTTGTGTCAACAGAATATTCTCTCATAGCCGGAAATCCTTTTATTGCAATTATTTCTTATTTTCTTGTGTTTTAGTTTAATTTCAATTCAGTTTTTATATAAACTTTAAATTTTAGTCTCAATTTGAGGTTAGGCTTAAATATTGAATTTTAATGAAGTTTTAATGTATGAAATAATTGATAGAAATGTTTGGTTAATGGTTTCGGTTGAGATGGAAATTAAAATTTGTTCGCATTGTTTGGGTTTTATGTTGAAATTTCAATAGTTATTCCCTTTAGAAGAACAACAGTTAGCACTTTAACTAAACATAATTCATAATTAAATAAATACAAAATGTTGTAGTTTTTCGACGTAAACCCATTTAATGTCCAATGGCTTAAAAGGCTGTTGAGAGCACATGAAAACACAAGCGATTGAATTGCACTTTCAGACAAAGTGCTAACCAATGGACTACTCTTTGAATATTATTTCTTAAATATTTAGTAATTTTTTAAACCCAAAAATAGCCTTTTGGTACAAACATTGCTGTTTAAACATTACTGACTCATTTTGTCCTTTTTCAAATTTACATTGAACATATTGTAAAGCTAATACACATTGTTAAATGTTTGGCTTATTTGTAAATTTAGTCAACAAATTAAAACAAAATAGACATTTATTTTTTAATTTGAAAATACCTTGAATGTACAGGGTTAGACATTAATATGGGAACTTTTTAAACAATAATTTATCGAAAATCCGTTAACAGAATTTGATAAATATTTTAGTGCTATAATCAAGAATCTTTCACATTTATTCGACCAAAAGGAAATTTATTAATTTTAAATTTAAGCCTTGTCTATTTTTATAACAAAAATGTTTAATTTCTTAAATTTTATTAAGTAAGAAATCTTAACCTATTTTTAAATACTTTATAATTACTAATTAGGCACAACAAAACATATTTCACCCAAATCAATTTTAAATTTGACTCTAAATAACAGAATTTTTTCTGAGCTATGTGATTTTAATGCAGAAATTTTTTACAAGCAATAAAATTTAATAAAATAAACATTTTGAATAATAATAAAAATATAAGGCAATTATATGTATAATGTTATTTGAGTATTAATTAAGGGTGAGCAAGGGGGACTATCCCTCCCTGAGTTCAAAAAAACCTATATTATTCTCTTTGAGCCGTTGCTGAGGAACTTTCCTCCCCCCCCCCCAAATTTGCTGGCGCTGCTTTGGTCAAGTGGAAAATTTTTTGAGTTTTTTTGTTTAAATGGGTTTAAATCTAGTTAAATTTAGTTAATTCCAATTAAATTAGTGTTTTGGCGTTAAGATGGCCGCCATGACACTTTTGGTTTATCTCCTCCCTGATACTCCTAGGATTTTTTAAATCTACCATTTTATCCATCTTCCCCCCTCTGAGCTTGCCAATTTTGCGTATCTCTCTAGGATTAACACACAAATAAATAATATCCATTTAACATTAACTATTTAAAATAGTCTTTTAAAATGTTAGATTTTTACTAGATGTGGAAATCTGTCATTTTACACAAAAAAAATTGTATCAAATTCTGTTTAGGGATTTTTTTTTGTGAACTGTTATTTGAAAGGTCCCCGATTTATGGCCAATGTTGTAAATTTTAACAAATTTGAGGATAAACCTGCTCTAACAACATTGAGATTTAAAGATAAATTATTACAAAATAGTGTTATTGAAGTTTTTTGATTGAAAATATGACTAAGAATTTAGTTTAACTTTATGTTTTACAATTTGAGTCAAAAAAAATGAAATTAATTAAATAGAGTTATTATATATATTTAAGCAGTTGTCAAACAAATGGTTGCGCGACCAGTGGCTCAATTCAATTAATTGGAAAGTAAGTCATTTCGAATTCAGTTTTTGTTTTGATAATAACTATTAGTTTCGAAAATAATTGCTTTAATTAAAGACATTTCAACAAAATTTGAACGGTTCCAATTTTTGAGAAATTAAATATTTATTTAATCTTTTTAGAGGAGCATGCTTAAATTTCAACGCATTCTTGTCAACTCATCAATTAGAAGTGATGTACTTTTAAAGGAATTAAAAGTAAGTTAAATACAATTATACAGTAATTACTATTTTATAATTAACAATTTATAAATTTATTATTAATTAGTATATTAAAAAAAATTTTAATGCATTAATTTGTTTTGAAGTTTTAAAATTAATAAAATTTAATTACCTATAAATTAATTCTAGCAAATGATTAGAATTTTTCTTAAGCAAACATTTGTTTGAAACGAATAACAAAATTTAAAATCAATTGATTATATAATGTAAATAATTTTTGTTTAGTTTGTCTGTCCGTCGATTTGAACATTGAATTGAGCGTAAACTAAGAATATGTGAATAAATATTATCTTTTATTTTAATACCAATTTTTGATTAGATTAATGAAGAATAAGTGATACGAATTCAATGTCAAGTTTTTAATATATAATTATAACTGTTTTTATTTTTTCGAACGGACTTTAGTTTAGTTTTTATGCTTTATTTATAGAACAGAATTTAAATTTCTACATTTTTTAATTCAAGCGTCAAATTCATTTCTACATTTTTGTATGTTTACAGATTTTACATCTAATGATATACAGAATGTCAAACATAGAATTAATTCTTCGTTCAATTTATATGTATTTTTTAATTCAAGCGTCAAATTAAAGTAATATTTAATTTCAATTAGTTTTTAAATTAATTAATTAATCAGTTATTGAAACTCTTATCAAAATATAACACATTTTCAATCAACACTCACTACTTATCCTTCTTATGTCAAAATCAATGTTTTATATGTTTTACTTGATTTAACGACTTATCTTAACATATATTCAATGATAAAAATAAGGAAACAGAGAAATGTGTAAAGATTTTCGGTTTGAAAATAAATACATGAATACAGTTTTGGCAAAGATTTCATTGAACACAAGTGTGACTTAACGCGAATGAAGTAAAAAAAATCCCAAATTTGAATCCATGAAACGTCAGATGAATTAATATTAACAACACATGAATGACTCAATTTATTTGACAGAATATTTTTGTTTCTAATTTTTATGTTTTATATTTGTCTCGTTTTGGGAATTTGCAGAAATTATAGATTAGGTTTGAGTTTAAACTTTACAAAAAAGTGTTAAACTAAATAATATAGTCTACATTCATTTATACCAGGTGTTAGCTTTTGTATTTTATATTTCTGCTTGTTTTTATATTGTTTTTGACGCGAGTTACTTTTTGAATTTAAAAATATTGTAGACACTTGTTATGGTTTGATATTAACGTTTAATAAAGACTTCCATTCTTGTTATACAACATAGACATAAATATGAACTAGATTATTGTGCAATAAGCCTCAAACTGACCTAATAGACAATAAAACTCATTTCAGAATAACATAAGACGACTAAAGCCTCACTTTAGTCGAAAATATTTCTATAATCGAAAGAAGAGATTTTTTTAGACATTTTCTTATAAACAAGAATTTTCTTATTAGTCTATATTTTCTCAATTATAACTTTATTAATTTTATATCTTAACTTATTTTCTTTTGAATTTTTTAAAATAAATTAATTCTAAAACAATTTATAATATACAGACAGAATTTTAAGTAACGGAAATATTTCGGAATGTAGTGAGTGGTGAGTTTAATCGCAAATTATCCGC
>JAQIYC010000302.1:0-15542 GCA_034699545.1 Porobelba spinosa
TTAAAAAATTTACTTTTAGAGAAAAAAAATAATTTTAAAATTATTAAATAGACAAAACTTTAGTTTAAAAAATATATACTGTATAACATTATTTATTTAAATTTAACAAAGCATTTTTAGCGTTTGCACATTATAATTTATGCTGGTAATTTAGTTTATTTTAAGTAACACATATAAAACAATAACAAAATATGTATTTACATACTATATGCAAATTTAATTTTTTTTTAAATAAAATTTTTATATTAAATATATTTATTGTATTCAAATACAGAAACGCATTGAATCGTAAAATTGAATAAAATAAAGTAAAAAAAACTTTTGCATCAAAACTACTTAAAGTAAAAAAATATTTAGTTTATTCGTTTGGATTGCATCTAATTTATTGGGTTTTATAGGATTTTTGAGTTAAAATAATACAATTTATTCACACATTTTGCTTAGATAATACATTTTATGACTCAAGATATTTAAGTATTTTTGTGCTAAACAACGCAAAAATAAGCATAAAAACAGGGATGTCGAGAAAAGGGGGGTTGAGATAATGTTAGTCAACATCCATTTCCTATAATAAAAACTTATTATTTTATCTTAACAAAAAATTAAAAAATAAATTTTTTATTTAGTTTAAAAATTAAGCAAACATTTAGATTTTTATTAAAAGTTAATTATGTTTTTGTTTAATTATATTTAAATTTAAATGTATAAAGATTAAGTTTGTCTACAATATAAATTATATTGAATATAAGCGTAAATTAACCTAAATTTTTGCCAAAACACACCGAGGAGCGTGAACATTAAAACTTAAATTAAAACTATACACAAATTATCCTTTTATATTAACCTTGCACACACTCCCTAACTTGAATGTCTGCCGACATTCCTGTTTACGAATAGTAAAAACTATAAGAATATTCTCTCCTGTCGTCGCTATTTTCGCCGATCCTTACAATAGATTGACTTTTATTAAGACGTGAAGTGAGAGAAAAACGGATAAAATATTGAGAAAAAGTACATAAAATAAAAGAAAATCACAATAAAAGTGTTTAATATTTGCTGATCTGTAAGAATTTACAATAAATTCTGTCGATTCTTATTACTACGATTACTGACATTACAATTTAGGCACTAATACTGGAAGTATGTGTTAAATGTGTTTTTGCATTTGTTTTATCTACATTCCAAAAGTTAAGTCAAGAGCTGTTTGTTTAGACTCTATAGACATTTAGTTTGAAATATAATTCTTTTAATTTTATTCCTTTATTTATTATTTATTTTTAATTTAATTTACTTTGAAATTATGTATTTTTAAAATAATTAAAACTAAGATTAATATTAATGTAAAAACTAATTATTCAAATATAAAATTTCAAAATTACAAGTATATTTGATCAATTGAAATAATAATTATAGATTCAAAATCATCTTGATTAAAATGATTAATTTAATTAAACTTTAAAAATAAACATAAGTATTTTTATTGTAATATACACAATTTTTAATGTACAGTTGTTTGCGTTTTATTTTGGCCAAGTTGCAAATAACTTTGGCCAGTGGAAGGGACTTTGCAATTATTTTTGGTCTGCAGTTCATGTGAGCCGTTGTAGAATAGAAATAAACATTGAAATAAAGTTATAGTTTTATTTACCGTATCACATACTGTATTATTTTTTAAATTGTTAAAAATACTAAATAAACTAAACTAATAATTATATTTAAAAAATATTAGTTTTTCATTACAATTGTTTTAACATCAGTAAACATTAAAAACTTTTTCGTCAACTATACGATTGTATTGATGACCAAAATTGTAAGTAAACCAAAAATAGTTTCAAACTACTTCCCACTGGCCAAAGTTATTTGCAACTTGGCCAAACTAAAACGCAAACAAGTGTAAGCGTCTTATAAGCCAATTTTGGTAATGTTAGGTCTAAACTTTAAAATTTCTTTATTAATCATTTTTTGCAATTTTAAACATCAACTCATATAAATAAACTAGTCATTTATTAATGTGTTAAACTGTTAAATTATTATTGACATGGATAATTTTTAAGATATTAATCACATATGACTGCAAACAAAACAAATTTGACTAAAAGTTTGTTATACTTGAATTAAACTTACTATAATAAACTTATTAATATACAGTAAAATACCAATATTTTAAAGTTAATATTTTTGTAATTAATTTAACCTGTATGCATTGCATTTGCCGTACGGGCATTTTGTGCCGACAGCCGATAATATAGACTGGAGTTGACGTAATGTCCTAATACTCCGGAAGTTGCAAACGAGAGCTCAGACGAGAAAAGCAATAGACTTTTACTCTAAAATAATTTCAATTAATTAAATTGATTAAATGAAAATTTAATCTTTATTTGACTCAAAAATGTTTTACAACTAATTAATTATTAATTTAAAAAACTGAAAAAAGTAAACAAATCTTATTTGAGATACAAATTAGAAAAATTGGTCAATACATGAAAACAAAGTTCGAATGATATCTACTTAAGTGTATATCATGAGAGGCACAGAAATACAGTTTCACACAATTTACTAAATGAATGCTAAATCACTTAATCGTTTCCTAATATAATGAATACATTTACAGAATTGGTTCAAAATTTACATTATTTGCCAAACAATTGAATTGAATTAATTGTACGCAACGCCAGTCGACTGCCTCTTAACAGATGCCATAACTCCTGATTACAGCTAACCATTGGATCGACAGATAACTGATTTAATCAATGGTTAACCGATTGGTTGTCTTAGAGCTCTATTTTAGGCACATATAGGCATCGAATCGTATTTACAATTAAACTAAATTTCAATAAATTAGTGGCCAATCGCTTGAAGGAAGAAATGGCACAAATAGTCGAATAGTTGTAAAGTTAGATATCTTTTGCTTAATGTATGAAAATTTCATTACAATTGTTATACTTTTAGTAAATTATTATAATATCGAGAGTTATGTAAATGTGTTTAGTTTACAATGAAATGAAATACTCGAATGACTAGTAGTTGCCAAACAATTATTACATTTTATGGCAGTTTTCAAATACTGGTTGTGTTTTCGCTTTGCTTTTGATTCACTCATTAAATCAAATTCTTTTCAATTAAATATTTATTTAATGATAAGCTGTTGTCATGTCGTGTAGAAAAAGAGCTAAAATGTGTGCAAAAAATGAAGAGTAAATTGAAAACTCGATTAAGTGATACATTGAATTGAATTGAATTTCTTAATTAAAAGCTGTCTTTAAGTAAGTGTTTTATATAATTATAATTAAATTTTGTTTAAAAAATTGTTTTCAACGAAAACGCATTATTGGATCGATTTGTTTGTCAAACAAAACCGTAAGAAATATCACAAAAAGACAAATAAGAAAAAAAGATGAAATGAATCACAGATTAAACGGTATAAGAGTTTATAAATAAGTTTTAGAAGAGAACCCAAAAAAAACATTGAAATAAAGGCTTAAAAATATTGAAATTTAATTATAGTATAATTAAAAATAAAAATGTGTTTTAA
This sequence comes from Porobelba spinosa, assembly GCA_034699545.1. Classification (NCBI taxonomy): domain Eukaryota; kingdom Metazoa; phylum Arthropoda; class Arachnida; order Sarcoptiformes; family Damaeidae; genus Porobelba; species Porobelba spinosa. The sequence goes on from JAQIYC010000302.1 coordinate 3,533, forward strand.
ATAAATAGTCGATTAGTTGGCACTCAAAACAAGAGCTGAATCTTGTTTTTTATAAACTCTAAGCAACAAAAGCTGCCAAAAAATTAATCAATAGTTTAAATAAGAGTTTCATTAATAACACATCAATTAATTCAAATGGAATGTCATTATAAGGATCTCTAATGCGTTTAATTGAATGGCTCTTATATTTGAATAAATCACTGATTGAGTGATAAAATGGCAGTTTTTGGGCCCAATTGTCGGTTCGATTGTAGAAATAATGTATAAATTATATAAAAAGTTTTGACAATAAGTAATAAAAAGCTAATTATACGTTCATTACTGTCGACCACATTATCACTTGAATTAGCGAATAATTAGTTTTACTAAATATTAATTAATTATTAATTAGTATATAATATATATACGAATAGTATAAACAAATGATTAAATGATTAATTGATGGCAATTGTGATCCAAGTGTTGAGCAGTTGTTCGACCTTTGCTTAGAAAGTCTGGTAATAGTCATCACAATCGTAAGCACTGGACAAATAGACAAATACTCCGTAAGTGATAAGCCGTCGGAAAGCAATGAAACGGTGACTGCAGTCGAAAATAAGTGCAATAATAACAGCGAATGATTGGGACGGCTCTCAGCAGTTCATTCACTCATTCATTCATTTGTGGCCGAGTCTGAGCTTAAGCTGTATTTCAACTCTATTTTGATTTTGATTCGACGTTCGATCAAATTATTGCAATTTTCCTAAAATATAAAAACATTTTTGGTTTGAGACGAACACCAGAACAAAGAATTGAGTTTCGGATGACTCGACGGTTGTGGAAGTGATTCGATAATCAGATAATCATTCGGACATTAATTACATCTTATATACAATAATTGTTTCACTTTTGTTGAGATCTGTATAACATTTGGCTATTTATAGAACAAACTGCGACTTCACTCGTCTTCACTCTCTCCCTGGCCGTACATTGTGGCCAAGTTCTGGAATCGCGGACCCCATCTGTTCAAGTAATCGAAGTCTTGTTCGTTGTCATCCATTCCCGACGCCAACGAACTTAAGGAACCGGCAGTACTGCCACAGCCCTCGTAGGCATAGTTTCTGAGGTCGTCGAACGGCGGGGCGTTCGGGTCGTTATCGGCTTTGTCTAAGTTATCACGTATTAGATCCCCGACGTCTCGATTCGGATCAATTGGATCTATAAATGACAAGAGTTTAGTGCAAAGAATGAGACAAAGAGTGAGCCATACATTGTCTCTGACGCATGTCTTTTATGATTCCCGGCTTATCCTTTCCGACTATATTTCCGGTCGAATCAATAGGAATACGAAGAGGGGTTATGTCGTAGGCATTCATGTCGTCCTCTCCGCCCCCTTCGTCGTCGTAACTGATTATGTTTTCTCTGACGTCGTCGTCGACATCATTACCAAACTTTTGATGAGGTCTTCGGCTTCGAGTATAGGCGACGATCACCAGAACCAGAACTGAAAGACATTATTCGGATTAACATTCAATAACTCGTATTGTGTTCTCTATTATTCTACTCAAAACTCTAATGCATTTCTAAATATATTTCTTTTGGGAAAAATTTGATTAAAATTTAAGTTTAAACTCAAAAAGTCATCAAAATATTAAATAAATCAACTCTTACTCAAATAAAAAATCAAACACAAAATAATGACTGCGAGGGCATCCCCGCCCAACCCGATTTTGGCACTACTGTGCCTAATGTTCGGGCCCTCATCACAACTACAGTTATCGCATCTGAAGCCGTCGAGAGGACAGTCACACCAATAACCGCCTCCGCTCTCAACGTTGAAACATCGGCCGCCGCGACCGCACGGCTGCCAATCGCACTCATTCTTGTCTTCACAGCCGAGTCTATTGGCTGTCATTTGTAGACCAGTCGGACAACTGAGTGATTGAGCGTAAGTTTTAAACAAATCTCACCTTTTATTCGATTATTTGTGTTATTTTTGGTTAAACCGTAAACCCATTGACTATACAGTCGAGCGAAGGCATGCATTGGCGGCAATACAGCGATAGAGTATAGAGAAGAGAGAATAGAATCGAATTAGTAGTGAAATACTCACTCATAATGTTAACGAGACATATGATAATCATCATTAGCGCCGCATTCGAGAGTTGCAGCTCTTTTCCAATCTTCTCGGCGTTACAGTGCTCTCCGGAAAAGGATTCCGGGCAAATGCAATAGAAGCCCAACCCCTTGTCCAGATTCATACAGGAACCGCCGTTTTGGCACGGGTTCATGAGCTCGCATTCATTCATGTCAGTGCAGTTCTTGCCGTCATTAGTATTGGCAAACCCGGCCGGACATCTGTGTTAGTAAAGACACCCAACCATAAGCCAAACCGAATTAACAATTAGTTTCAATTCATGCAATCAAAGCAAAGCCCAGTCTTTATGCGTGCAATTAGTGGTCAGTTGTGTTAGTAATGGAATGTCTGTCTCATACCTGCACTCATGAATCATCCAGAGATCGATGCATTCGAACGGATGGTTGCAATGAATGCCTTCACAGGGTTTGTTTGAGGGGCACCCGTTGATTAGGTTTCGCCACTCGACTACAGCTGCGTTTTCCGATCCGTTTTCCATTGGAAGGTATCTCTGGTCCAGACGTATGTCATTCATACAGCCTTTCGACGAATGAATTGCAGTTTAATTAATGAAATAAAAGTATATAAAAGTAGGAAAAGCTCAAAATCAAAGGACAGTCACCTTCTTGGAAGTCATTGTCAACAACGGTGACGCCGGGCCCGACGTACTGGACATCCCCGCCTGCGATCACATTTTGCTTCTCGACCGGCAAGAGTTGATGCAAACCCTCGTAATCAATAATTTCATTGAATCTTCGACCGCCGCCGCCGTCCACTGCTATGGAGGCAGTGCTGCCGAAGCGCTGGACGTGAACGGTATGCCACTGGCCGTCGCTCACGAATATGTTCGGTAACCAGAGCTCCCGTTCGTCAGATGAGCGCAAATTATTTAAATTGAATTTAAATCTCAATTTTTTGTCTTTGATTTCGAGGACACAGTACTCGCGGCCGTGCTTTGAGGCGACGCGGAACAGCTCCCCGTGCTTTTGTCGGGTGCGAAACATGAGCTGAACGTCCGTCTTGTAAGTGTCCGGATCGAAGGAAAGGGCGTATTTGATATAACTGTTCTGTTGAAACATTTTCGATTGCGTCTCTTTGTCGCACCGGACGCCCCACCAGCCCGACTCACACACACAGCGGGCAGTGTTGTAGGTGCCGACGCACTGGCCGTGAAGACACCGCTTGGTTATGGAGTTTGCATTGCACTGGTCTTCAGAGGGCGGACATCCGGGTTCGCTCTTTTCGGAACTTCCGGGCGAACCCAAGTCATACATAACTGAGTTGTGAATCAGGTTTTTGATACAACCAGTGAAGCCCTGTTTGGTCGGCAGGTAATGCCAGTCATAGTAATTGTCGACCGGTTTGTGCAAAACGCCTCCGATCTGAAGGGGAGAGTTGACGTTCAGGTACTCATTGAAGCCGGCAATCCGAGTCATGTTCTCACAGCGCGACCGATCAATCTTCGGCGGATCTGTTTCGTCCACAAGAGTGCCGATGCAATTGTCGATCATAAGACGTGCCGTTTCTTTATTCCAGAATATGTCGATTCGATGCCATTCCCCGTCGTGTAGATCACCGGAAGGATTGACAGTCAACTCTGCAGTACCGGAGCCGAAGTCAATGAGAAACCTGGGTTTCCCTCTGAAGAGTTCGAGTGAAATGAAATCTCTGACGGCTTTGGTTCCCATCACTGGTTCAATGATCGGCCCGTTATAGAAGATGAGACCATTGGGTGTTCGGGTCATAAACTCCAAACTCAAGTGCGAGTCCTGGCACTGCTGTAGAGGTGCAAACCAGGCCCAGCCGTCGCCGTTGAAGGAGCGGACGGGCATTTGGCACTGGGGGCCCCAATAGTTTTCGGGACATTTGCACAGAACGCCTACTGAAGAGTCGGTGCATCGGCCGCCGTTATGACAAGGCGTCGGCATTTTGCGACAGGACTCCACTTCGGAGAAGTCACGCGCACCGCAGGTGCACTTCGGACGCACCCAGACGTTGACGCCGACGAATGCGGTTCGGTTGGCGTTGACGACAATCGGTTGCGGATTAATCTCCAAAACATTAGTACAACTACTCTCGCAGTGGATGTTCTCGAAGAGGCATTCGTCGATTCCGACTAATGTTATGTTGAGTCCGACTTCGTGTTCGATAACTCTTCGATTCAAACTGACCGCCCCGTCCAAGAAGATCGCCTTCTGGTAGGGCGAGCCGTGAGCGGCAAACCTGATGTCCGTAATGGGCGGTCTCTCCTGTTTTGTGATTACACTAAACACATCCAAATTCTTTTTGTCGACCTTCAGCACCCGCGCCAATACGTCTTTGAACTGGTCGTACATAGAGGTCACCTGTCGTTGTTCCTGATAATTCCAAACACGGATAAAGTCTTCGGCTGTAATGCCGGCCACGCGAATAGAGCCCGAGTTGTAAATGGCCTCTTCGGGGATCTCTCGGACAACAACCGTCACATTCGACGGAACCTCTTGAGTGTGTTTCCGATCGTAGACATTGAACTTCAAGACGTACTCTCCGTTCGAAACGTTTTTCATTGTAATCATTCCATCGTCAGAGTTGAGGTCAAAGAAGGGATGGGCAGAGTTGCCCTCCCAGAAGAAGGTCTTGTCTGGTAAGTCCCAGTCATCCAAGTCCTCGACGTGGACTCTACCGATTTGCGTGGGTGGGGACTGACCCTTATAGTTGTAGACGAATATGTTTTTGCTCCCTGGGTGCATACGGTTGTCGTTTATGTCGCCAATAATCACAGTTAAAGTACTCGTTCCGGTCATCGATGGATAACCGCTGTCTTTGATGATAATCGGAACCAAATATTCTTTTTGCGTCTCTCTATCGAACTTCTCTTTCGACTGAACGATAGCCATTCCGTCGCCGTTCGCACCCTTAGGGTCGTGTTGAACATCGAAGAACTTTCGGATCAGATCGGGTGCGTTCGGGTCCATTCGGAAGGTAAACGGCGGACCATTGCCTTTAGAGCGGTCGTCGTCATCGGTGGCTAAGATCTCTTCGACTTTTCCGGGAGAGTTGTGTTCAGTGATGACAGGCCTGTAGTCCTTCAGAAATCGGGGCGCGTTGTCATTGATGTCACCGACGACTACAGTCAAAGTCGCAGTTGCCGTACGCGGAGGTACGCCGTCATCGACGGCCAGAATCTTCACCTGATGTCGAGGCGTTTCCTCCCTATCGAGCATTCGCTGGATCTTTACGACACCGTTTTGGTCAATACTAAACTGCCGGCGCTTATCGGACGAGCGGTCAATTTGATAAGAAACGCGAGACTTCCCTCCCTGGTCTGCATCGGTGGCCAGGAATGTGGCCAAACTGGTGCCATCTTTCGAGTCTTCGAGAACAGTCACCTCTATATTCGGTTTTTCGAACTCAGGTTTGTTGTCATTAATGTCTCGCAATCTATAAATTAATTGTAATTCAATTTAATTAAACATTTATTTAATAAACAATTAATTGACAACTCATTGAACCCATACCTGACATTGACTTTCGCGTAGTCGACGTGATAGGCATCCATAGACTCCCCGCCGTTGTCGCTCACGGATATCGTAATATTAAAACCGAACCTCTGCTGCAAATCCTCGTAATCGAGAGGTTTGGCCACTTTGAGAGAGCCGGTGCCGTCAGAGTTGGTAACCATTGTGAACTTGTCGGACCCAAACGCGTTGTCAATCACTTTATAACTGAATCGATTCGTTTCGAGAAGATCTCCGTCATTGACAGACACGACCAAAATGGGCACTTCGGGCAGTCCGTCCCCTTCAGTCTCGTCCACTTCGACAAACCAATCCTTTTTCGTGAACTCCGGCGGCATATCATTGATGTCTTTAATTTTGATGGTCGCGGTTCCGGTGCCCTTAAGGCCCCCGCCGTCCATCGCCACCACTTTGATAGTGTACTCCGGATTCGTTTCTCTGTCTAAACAACAAACGGCTGTCGAAACGACTCCCGTCTCCTCGTCTATAGTGAAGATGAGTTCTCCGTTTTCGTTCACCTGATTGTGTTCTATAGAGTACTTGAGCTTCGCGTGCAGTCCTTCGCTCGGGTCGTCGTAGTCGGTAGCCGTCATTGTCATGACAGTCATACCTGCCGTTCCGTTTTCGGTCACATTTCCGGTATATATAGAGTATGGAAAGAACGGCGCGTTATCGTTGATATCCTTCAAGTTGACCAATACATCCGCATAACCGACTAATCCATTGCCGCCCTCGTCCTCAGCAAACACAGTGAAGCGCCACTGCGACCGACCGGTCGGCAAATCGCGGTCGAGTGGACGCAAGACATATATCTCTCCCGTTGTGGTATTAATGGCAAACTTGCTATTCGTCGGGTCGTCGTCATCAATGCCCTGACCTGTAAGGAAGTATACGATTTGTTGCGGTCGCTCTCGATCGCCATCAGTGGCCGTCACCTAATCATTCAATAATTCGGTTAACTATGAAGTTATGGTCAAAACTGAAGTACAATAGCGATAGACAGAACTCAAGTCAATATAAAGTGATTTATAGCAAAAGTGATGTAAAATACAGTCATTTTTACAAAAACGAAACAAAAAGTAATTGAAAGTCAATGTCTGTGAATGACATTTAGAGATTGAGTCGATTCTGAGTTTAGGGAACAATACCTTTAAAATGCTTTTCGGGAGACCTACTGAATCCTCTTCGAGAATTGAGGTCTCGTATGAGCTCTGATCGAACTTTGGGGGCAAATCATTAATGTCTTTCACACGAATCCTAACTTTGGTGTGATTTTCACGTAAAGTGTCGGAAGCGACGAGAGTTAACTCGTACTAAATGTGGCGGAACGGGTGGTGGACAACAAAAAATGCAAAAGAAAAACAAACTTAAAATCCATGCAATAAACTCGTGCTTAAGTGCATTCATAATAAATAATAATCAAAATTAAAGATCAAATCAAATCAAAATCAATCCATTCTTTGCAGTGCAAACATCGAACAAAGTCGGGCGCAAACAGTCGAATAGCATTGACCTGTAAAATGCGTTTCGGCACATGTCGGTCGTCTTCTTCGGTGATCTGGGTCTCATAGGTCGGCCTATCAAAAGTGGGCGGATTGTCGTTCACGTCCTTTATATGAATGATAACTGTCGTGTAGTTCTCATTCAAGTTGTCGGACGCAACCAATCGGAGCTTAAACTGTAATAAACATTCGATTCTAACAACTCTTTTCCCAACCATTTAGTGTCGATTCAAACGCCGAAACAAACGAAACCAAACAAAACAATAACTATAATCTCAGATACAGTACCTCTTTTCGGGTCTCGTAATCGAGAGGTCCGGCAACATATATAGCACCCGTCTCGTTCTTCACTGCGAACGCCCCGCCCTGATTGCCTCGGGTTATCTCGTAACGGATTTTCGACGCTATGGTTGGGTTTAGACATTCATTCAATTGTTTCGTTTAATTCACTTCAAGTATGGCTTACATTCGTCTTTGTCTTTGGCGGTGACAGTGATGACTGTGTGCTGAATGTCTTCGTCTTCGTTGACCTCCGCCTCATAGAGCTGTTGATCAAAATAGGGCGGATTGTCGTTCTTGTCTCCGATGCCGATCCGTATGTATTTCGTCACTAAATTTCGCCAAATATGGCAATTAATGCCAAATAAAAGCCAAACACTATTAAACCGAAAGCAAACCTGAATTCGGTTCCTTGGGCTTCATGTTGGGTCGGTCAGAGGGTGCGCCGTCCTCTGCGCGCACGAGTATAGCGTAGGCCTGCTTCTCCTCTCTGTCGAACTCTGCTTTCGTGTATATCTCTCCGGTTTCGCGATCTATCGAAAAGTATTTATCGCTTCCGTCCTTCGATTCGATTCCATAATAGACTTTATTGTTGGGATACGTGCCGTCCCTATCGATGGCCTGGACTTGAGTCACTTTAGTGCCGGGAGGCATGCCTTCCAACACCGTTTCCTGTTCTCGTTCAATGAAGAGCGGAATCTCATCGTTCACGTCCTCCAGAACTATATAAACAGTGGCCTCAGAGGCCAGTTGTTGAATGCCGTTGTTCTCCACCCGCACCGTTAGATTGTATTGTTGTATCTTTTCGTAATCGAGCGGATAATTGACGAAAATGTCGGCCCAAGTCATGTCATTGTCAACCCTTTGACTCAAGTAAAAACTGTCCCTTTTGTTGGTCTGTTCTGTTCCGCCCCTCATAAGCGAGTAAAACACAGTTGGATTGTCCGGAATGCCTGACCGGGCTTTGATTGATATGACTTTCCGACCGACATCCAGATTCTCTCGTATAGAAATCGGTCCATAAACGGGTTGATCCCAAATGGGAGGGTTGTTAGCTCTGTCGACCACATCGATCACTATCTCTACCGATGCCTTGTGTTGTGGAAAGCCGTTGTCCCGAGCAATGGCCCTCAAGTGGTACTGATCCCTATCCAAAGGTTTCTTAAGCACAATCCAACCCGACTCGGCGTTAATGGAGAAGTAATCGATGTCTGATCGCTCGTTAGGAGCGGTTAAGTTATAAGTAATGGCGCCGTTGTTGTCCGCGTCCTCGTCAGAGGCCGAGACCCGCAATATATTGATGAGGACTTGAGTGTCTTGTTTGACATTCTCTTTGTATTCCTGTCGATCAAAAAGCGGTGGATTGTCGTTGATATCAGTTATTTCGACCTAAAAGTCAATTCGAGTTAACGTTAGTTCGACGCAAACCAACTGTAAAGCACCCAAACATACCTTAAAAGAACAAACGCCCTCCAGAGGCGGCGACCCCCTGTCGACCGCCTTAACGGTGACGCTGACGAAGCGGCCGTCGTCGCCCTCGCGGTCGAACACTTTGTTGGTCTTGATCTCTCCGCTCACTTCGTCCACAAGGAATTTGGTTCCCTTTTGGTTGGGCTGTTGAACAATCGAATACCTGACCTGTCCGTTGTGACCCTTGTCCTGATCGGTAGCTTTGACGGTCACCACGGGTGTGCCACTGGGCGCCCCCTCTTCCACTTGGGGCGCATAGAGACCGCATTCTTCGAAAATCGGTTTATTGTCGTTGACGTCAGTAATGAAGACGACGACTAACGCAGTGCTGGTATGCGTAGTGAGAGCGCCGTTCTTACAGCACGAGCCGTCATCCCGTGCCGTCACATTCAACTCGTATTTGTCTTTATCCAACTCTATCTCTCCGGGAATGAGTCGAATAACACCCGTCCGCTCCTCAATAGTGAACATTCCGGAAGTGGTTCCGCCGCCGACGAACCCGAAGTGAATATTATCGCCGTCTTTATCACTGGCGACGACTGTAGTCACCAGAGTGTTTGGGCCGGCATTCTCGTCGACATTCGGAGTGTAGACGTCTTGACTAAATTTGGGCGTTTCGTCGTTTTTGTTTTCAGTGTAGACCCGGACGGTTGCGGTGCCCGTCATCGGAGGGTCGCCCCTATCGGTCGCCTTAACGATCAGAACATATGTGTTGTTTATGTCGGCGTCGAGTCGTTTATTCGAATAAATAATTCCCTTTTCATCGATTGTAAACTCTTCGCGACCTAAGGAGTAGACAATTTCGGCGTTCTTTCCGGTGTCCAAATCACTGGCCGACACCTGCAGAATGGATGTGCCGATGGCTATGTCCTCATCGATGTTGTGCGCCTGATAGTCGGGTAACTCAAAACGCGGGGCATTATCGTTGACGTCCGTCACTTTGATGGTCAGTTCGACTGATGTACTGAAACCTCCCGAGTCTTCAGTCGCGGTCACAATAAGGGAATACGTTTTCGGTTGTCTTAGCTCTTCATAATCGAGTTCTTTGGCCAGTTTGACGACACCAGTAGTCGGACCAATGTTGAAAGTGCCGGCGCCTTTGCCCTGTGCTCGCAGAGTATACCTGATGTCTCGGTCGGCAAAAGACTTGGCCTTCACTTCAATAATATCGGAGTCTTTCCTCTGGTTCTCAGGAATGGTGGCCTCATATCGAGGCATATAGAACTGCGGCGGCCTTTTGCCCCCCATTATGGACAGTCGTTCCTCTTTAGTCGATTGGAACTGGCGGTCACCGGTCGGCCCGTTGTGGTCCTCGGCTTTAACGTAAAGCACATACTCCTTGTCGAGCATAAAAGGGTCGGTCCCTCGAGTGCGGACTTCACCACTTCGTTCGTCGACTTCAAACCTTCCGCCGGCTTTCGATTCAAACATATTATTAGAAATTGAGTTCAAATCAAAGCAAAGACTCACTTCTGTCGCGAATCAAGAAGTAATGAATGTTGTGGTCAGTGTCCGGATCGCGCGCCTGTAGTTTGAATACCGGTGTCCCGGGCGGGGCATTCAGTTGGACGACGGCCTGCATCGGAAGCGGTCTGTTTATGAAGTATGGGTTCTCGTCGTTCACGTCCTTCAAGTGCACAATAATCCGCTGTCTCTCCAGATCTGAGACATTGATTGCAATTAAACTCAAATCAATTCAAATTCACTTCAATTATAATTATATTAAATTAAACCAAAAAATAAACAAAAATAGATTTAACGGAAATCTAAACCAAAGCCAATGAATGAGTGAATGACTCGAAAACAAATCGATTGAGAAATCGATTAATGAAAACAAAGTTAAGTCAAAACAAAGTGATATCAAAGCGAAACCAAACAACTAATGAGCGAATCATACCATTGAGATGCGGACCCGTGGCGTAGACCCAGAAGTCGATGGTCTTCTCCTTCCCGAGCTGTTCGTAATCCCAAACCTCTTTGACTTTGACGGCACCGGTGAGGTCGACAGTGACCCATCGGTTCGGAGTCTCTATTTTGTAGTTCTCTTCGTTGAGCTTCCGGTCCAACTGGAAGACCTGAATCCCGGGCTGAGAGCCGTCCGACTCCTTGAACTCATAGCTCTTCGTCGGCCGAACCGAACGTTTTTGCATAGATTTGTGAGAATTGCGGACATTATTGGCAGAAGTGGTGCCAATCGGAGCTACTATTGCTATCAACACAACTGTCGCCCAAATTGTCTTCATTTCTATTGTCTTGTATTTCATTGTCTTTCAATCGATGCAATGATTCGATTGATTGCACTTCAGACACATTGACCACAATTTCAGACAATATGAGCACTCATTCCACACATATATCACTCGTTGTTCACAATTTGTCATAAATTCATTGCAATTAATAGTTGTCTTATTCTTCTGATCGACAATCGATTAATTAATTTAAATTAATTTAAAATTATTTCTAAATTCCAAACAAATCGGAAGTGAAATCGAGTTAAGATTTAATGAATGAGTGAATCAAAGCGACAGTCAATCAGAGATTGCATTCACACAACAGTCACAGCAGTCATAGAACTCACTCTTCATTCAATAGGACTGGCATTACAGGCATTACAGGCATTACAGCCATAACAGACATTACAATGCATTCGGTTTGCCATACAGTCATAGTCGAAGAGCACAAACAACGCCCAATACTCCAACATTTGAATTGCCCAGGCGCATTCTACTCTAGGCTCCATTCCCAGTGCTCGTTACTATGACTCAGCTCAGTTCGACCCTATCTTTTATTATTTCAATTATTTGATTTAATCTGATTTAGCTCTAGTTTACGCTTAGCTATAATTTACTACAAATTTCTAAATAAACATTTTTTACAATTTCTACTCTATATTTAATTATGAGTTTTGGTAAATTCAATTTATAAGTTGATGTTTAGAACCCAAACCCATTATAAAGTAACGTATTATCAGATTCGTTGAAGAGTTGGTGAATCGTTTGGTTGACTAGTAAAGTGATAGCAGAGATGACAGTTGAGAAAAATAGGAGGAATGGCATGAATGGCATATAAAGATAGGACACTGGTATACACTGTAATGGTTTATAAACAATGCAAAAGACAGAAAGACGGGCTCACATATAGGTGTT
>JAQIYC010000303.1:0-15522 GCA_034699545.1 Porobelba spinosa
AAATATATTGGCGCCGTTGCTAAGCAATGTATTTCGTTGGGCTCATAAAATAAATTCTAGTCAGATTTTCACACTATGACACAATATATATATATATATAACAGGTTATGACTATCCATCGCTAGCAACGGGAGGTTTTACAAAATGTTTTAATTTTCAGAATTAACTTATAATCGATTTTTAATTTATTTTAATTGAGAATCAAATATAAAAATCGAAATCTTTTAGAAAAAAACTATAAATTGAAATGAAATCAATTAAACGAACAAATGGTTTAATGACATCATATAATGTCAATTAGTTTGAATTCCAATGGATTCTTGTCTTTAATCACATGAATGTACTTCTTATAAATCGGACCAATTTGTTGACTATAGAACTGTTGCACGAAATGACTCTTTGGGTTTGGATTGAACTTTTCGATTGAGTAAAACACAGTTCCGGAAACCAAAGCAAACAAACTCTTGTCCTTCGGGTCGATAGCGACCTATAATCACAATTCAATCGAAACATAATTGACTTAAGAGTCTTATGACCTAATATTCAAGAGCGAGAGAGGCATACATTGAATCCCGGGTGATATTTCAGTGTCTTCTGTTTGCCCAATATAGTCCTCTCCTCCACCCTCTGCCCGGGTATGCAAATGAGCCGAATGTGTTTGGGCGGGCGTTTGAAGCCCTTCTGTGACTGACCCGGGCTTTTCGCTATTGTGCGCAACACTAAACACAACAAATTCACTATTTTTCGCTATTTATTCGCTTTTTAGTCATATTTACCAAAAATATTCAATGAATTTCTGCATAAAATTTGTCCCAAATTGCGGTTTAATGTAAATAAATTTGAGGCCATTTCGGCGTTTATTGCTTTAATTGGGTTTTGATCGACAATTAATTATTTATTTTAGACTGAATTCAATTTAAATTGAGTTTAATTTTCAGATTTTGTAAATATTTATTATGAAAACGAGTGATGTATTGATGAAAACAAAAACAAATATTAAATATCAAATTTGAGATCTTTGTCGTAAATTTATTTGTAATATTCAATATATTTGTTTCAAATTTAATTATATTTTAGATAAATTAATTTTAGTTAAAGATATCATATATTAATTATACTAATTATTAATTCAAATTAATTAAAAACCAAATAATTTAACACTAGTTTAAGCGAAGTGTCAAAAAACAACGTTACGATTAAAAATGGGTTTGGAGTGAATATTAACTTTTAAACGTTTGAGAGATGAGTCAAACGGGTTGATAGAGAGGCGAGAATGCGTAACACGTATTGAGTTACTTAAGCCTAAGGAATAGTGAGCTCTGCTTAAGGGAAAGCCAATGCAGAGCCGGTGGAGTCAACACGTGGTCTGCAGGCAATGCAGGCAATAGTCGCTCACTCTATACGTCTGTCTATAGAATCTATGCATAAAATATAGATTTATAGAAGAGTTTGCTTTCGATAAACAATGACTGAAAAGAGATTTGAAATGATTTCACAGTTTATGTGATTTCTATGAATCAGATCAACGAAAACGTGTGAAACCGAAAGTGATTGCAATTAACTGATCGAAAGTATAGCACAAATGGGAGTATATCTGTCGACACCGAACACTGAGTTGGAGGCAGAGGACGGGCAGTCGTCGGCACTGGTCTTCGGCGCCGCTTCGATGCAGGGCTGGCGCGTCGGCCAAGAGGTGAGACTCGATTTGATTGCTTTCCGACACTAAATGACTAATTGATTGATTGATTGGATGACCCGAAGGACGCGCACATTGCTCTCGTCGACTACGACACCGACACCTCTTTGTTCGGTGTGTTCGACGGCCACGGAGGCCAAGAAGTGGCCAAATATTGTGCTCAACATTTGCCGCAATTCATAAAATCGTTGAATTCCTATCAAAACAATAAACTCAACGATTGTCTCGAAGAAGCGTTTCTGAAGTTCGACCAAACGCTGACCGAACCCGAAGTGATCAATGAGTTGAAGATATTGTCCGGAAGTCAGGACTTGGAGAACGACAACAACGACACCGACGACGAGATCAACGAAGCGATTCTTCTTCGAGAAGAGGCGGACATTCCGATTGCAGACCTAATGGCGCGCTATAACAACGTCGCCCCCGAAGAAGGCGAAGGCGAACCCGGGGCTGAAGCCGAGTGCAGACCCAGTTCTAGCAGCAAATCACGGCTTTCTTTGCCGACACACATGAGAACTGAAATGAAAGAGAAGTCGAAACCCGTTTCGCCGTTTCTGAGGGCGAAGAAGGTATTGGACAACGACTACAAACATCGAATCGATGAGAACGAAGATCTTTGCAGTTCTTCTAGTGCTTCGATTGGCACTTCAGGGATAGGATCTTCGGGTGCGGTGTCTGAGAGCGAAGTCGTGTCAAACAGTGATTCGCAGACGACGTCACAGCCGGACAGTACTAACAAAATGGATTCGGAAGCGACTGAAGAGTCTGTCTCTAAATCAGAAGCGAATGAATCGAAAGCGACGACTATTCCAAACGGGGAACTGCTCTCCACCGAAGACAGTCCGGACTGTGAGCCGACCAGTTCTATAACGGATGGTATGTCTAATGACGACAATCAGAGCAATTCCGACACTAACTTAAAGTCGAATTCGGAGTCGAGTTTTGTTGCAAATGAAGCGAATTCTGTTACCAGTGCTGAACAACCCTCGACTCCATTGCCATATAAAGGAAAGGGTAAACACAAAAAGATTATAACTCCGAAGGCAGTCGACCCGACCTCTACGACAGACATCGAAGAGAACGCAAAACCTATTTATAAATACTTTTTGGAAGATTTCGACGAATCCGACGACTCGTCAGAGTTTGAAGGATCGGACGAGTCATCTGAAGAAGAAGAGGCAGAGAGTGAAGAGATGGCCGACGAAGAGTCTGACGAAGATGATGAGGAGGAAGAGTCGGCCCCCGGCACCACCTGCTATGAGAAGCCTGGGTTCGACAGCGGATGCACTGCTGTAGTGGCGCTCCTCAGAGGCAATCAATTGGTTGTCGCAAATGCCGGCGATTCGCGATGTGTTGTCTCCAGAAATGGAAAGGCAGTCGAGATGTCGGTCGACCACAAACCAGAAGACGATATCGAACGGAATCGCGTGGAGAGGGCCGGAGGGAAAGTCACTCCAGACGGTCGAGTAAATGGAGGTCTGAACCTCTCGCGAGCCATTGGAGATCACGCCTACAAACGGAATAAACGCGTTTCAGATCGGGAACAGATGATTACGGCTTTGCCGGACATCAAAACACTAGATCTCGAGCCACCGAACGATGAGTTTATGGTCATTGCCTGCGACGGCATTTGGTATGCATTCGATTGGTTCGAACTCTCTATAGGTTTTCATTGATTCAGTGATTCTGTTCTCTATTAAGGAATTCAATGACTTCACAACAAGTGGTAGACTTCGTCCAAAAGCGTATCGAAAGTTCAGACAAATTGTCAACAATTTGTGATGAAGTGAGTCATTGGTTGAGTTGTTGTGAACCGTAAATAACGTTGTATTCGAACAGATATTCCGGTCCTGTTTGGCGCCGAACACTCACGGAGACGGCACGGGTTGCGATAACATGACGTGCGTTATCGTCCAGTTCGTCAATACCAGTCCTAAACGCAAATTGAATGACAGCGACAACGGAGTCATCAAAGAGTTGGAAAGTGAGGGAAAGCCTGTTTTGAGTGAAGAGCCGAAACCAAAACGAATCAAAACCAATGACTGCGACACTGAAGACAAAGAAGTTGTGGAAAGCGATGGAAAAGTTTGATAAACGAGTTATTATACGATTTGATAATAAAATGCCGACAATTGATAGGTTTTCGATAACTCATTTGATTTTCATTTATAAATAAATTTATATATATTTGTCATAAAATATGATTTCGTTCATCAAAACAAACCCATAATTAATGGCTTTATTACTATTGTATTGAACTCTAAGTTCTATTAATTTCTAATTACCGCTGAATTACGAATCAATTCATTTAAATAGTAATTAAATAAACTTTTGAGTAATGATTGTATAAATATATTTGAAATATGTTTTAAACTTACAGTCAATCGAATCATGCGATCATTAAAGTTACTTAAAATTATATAAAGTATCGCTAATTATTGTCGTATCTCTTATATGGTATGAGTTGTATATGATATACAAATACGGGTATAAACTAATCAATTATATAAAATCGTAATATAAAACATTGGCTCAGTTTTCCATTTGTTGCAACTGCTGGTGTCGGAGCTGTTCCATCAGCCGGATGTGATCGCTTTCCATCATTTGGCGCACTTCGGACAGTCGGCTCAACACCCGTTTCCGGAACTCCTCGTCTAAGCCGAGAACGAGACAATCGATTCAGTCATCAATTTAGCTCAACCTATCACTCATCCCTACAATTCTGACTTACCTTTGCTTTTGTCTTCATTTGGCGACTCGTCATCACTGGAAGAGGAAGAGGAGGCCTCGGAATCGGACAACTCGGCTGATGTTAGATCTGATTTGCAGTTCGCACTGGTTGTGGCTCTGGCGCCGGCACTGGTTTGAGTGGCAGTCGATTGAGTTCTCATTGTCTGAGAGAGCGCTGACGCTAGAGATCGCGAAACAGTCTTCGGCGAAGACCTTCGCGCAGACGGAGGACTCAAAGCCAACACTTCTCTCATTTGCATATAAGTAGGACTTCTCAACAAAGAGAGCGGAGAAGTCGAACCAATCATATGATCTCTATTCGGCACTTGTTTAGACACCTCTTCTCTGGTCAGCAATTCTTGAGCCTTTGCGCGGAAAACCTTCTGTTCCTCTTCGTATTCCCTCAACATTCGGAGTCGTTGTTCTTTGAGTTTGCGTCCGAGTACTTCTTCTTCGATCCGAATTCGTTCACTTTCTTCGGCTTTAATTCTATTCTTTTCTTCGATTTGTTTTCGAAGTTCTTCGCGATATTTTGCGGCCTTTAGTCGACTCGAATGAGTGGCCAAAAGCCGACTTCTGGGCGTAATATACTCGGGAACGAACTTATTGTTCGAGCAATGAAACCAACCAATAGTCGGCACTTTGTAGTCGCCGTTCTGGTCCTCCTCTGCACTCACGTCCATGTCTTCAATCTCATGAAAACCATTGAGTTCTCTGTGTTTTTGTTCTTCTAATCGCTTATTATTCAACAATTCTTTATAATTCGAAATTCTTTTTGATTTTCGGTTTTGATTTTCAAAATCAAGTTTTGATTTCTAATTAAACGATTCAACAATTTTACTAAAAAAAGATTTCAAACATTTCCAAAAACCTGATCCAGAAAGTTGTTGTATTCCTTTCGGCGCTCATCTGCCCGTTGTTGACGCCTTCGGCTATATCTGTCGGAGTCGGCCCTACCAAACGGGTAATCCGGTTCTAACTAAGAAATTAATTAATATTTTAATCACATGAATGTCGTTAATATGTGTTTCGAATATCTAAACAAACCATCAAATCATTGGAAACTTTATAATCTGGAAGTAATGGAGACTTTTGTTGAGTCTTCTCTCCATTCGGTTTAATAGAATTCTGCTTTTGTTGGAACTAATAGTGAAACAGAAAATTGAATTTAATGATTGAGAGGCCGACAGATATTTATTAATAAAGTTGTGTTAATGAAAATGTATTGATGGCATGCAATGCAAGAATTGAGTCGAAGCACCTATAATACGATCAGTAGTTCTTATATAAGCTCAACAATCGATAGAAAACCACAAATAATATAAAATCGATATTAAATTGTCGTTAATGTTATGTATTTATGGTTTTATACAATTAAGTACTTTTAAATGAAATGAAAGTTTGTTTTAGAAACTAATGATTTGTCAGAACACGGACTCAATTATAATTTATGAAATGCACTCTTATATTGAAAACTGTTTTAATTAACTTAATTAATCGATATTAATAACAAAATAAATAAATTGCATTTAATTGTTCAAAATATATCATATTTATTAATTAACATATTATATTAATTTGTTTTTAATCTATTAATTTTTTATTTTAAACGTTATCCTTAAAAACAGCCCTGTGCAATTTATTTAAGCATATAAAAGATATTCGAAATGTTTGAGACTAATCTCCGAATCAAGTTTAATAATAAACTCTAAACTATTTCTAATAATCAACATTTAATAGCAATTTTCGGTAATTAATGTTTAAATGTTTACATTTTACCCAATGTCTGCTCATTTAAATTTTTTATAAATGTTGGTAAAAATAAAACTCTTTTATAAATTCTAATAATTATAATTAAGAATTATTTATAAATACAAAAAATACAATATTATTTGTACATTCCAAACAATAAAAAGAAAATATTCAAATTAAACATCTTATTAGCTAAATTATATTTAATACCAGGGTAGCTTTTTTTAATATCCAAATTCATCAAACAACAAATATTTAAAGCAGGGTTGTCGACGAGAGGGGATCAGCCTAAAATTCCCCCTGGCTGCGCGCCGAGCCCCTTTTGTAAAATTGCGGCTGCATTTGGCAATTTTTATAGTATTTTTAGTCCATTTTTTTACTTTTTTGCCCTAAACCCAGTTTAAATCCGGTTAAATTAGCGTTTTGGCGCCAAAAATAGCCGCCATGACAGTTTTGGAGCATATCCTACCTGCCCCCAGGATTTAAGGCAAAATTTTTAGCTTTATACCCCCCCTACCTGACCACCCTGGCTTGGCCGACCGTCGACATCCCTGATTTAAAGCAAAGCAACTATGGGTTGAAAAATAATATTTAACTAGAATTCATCACAAATTGTTAGTTATTACAAATTCCTCTATTTTTCTGACTAATAAATCTAAACAACAATTAATTTAAGTCATTTTAAGCTAAAATTAACTATAATTTTGAAAATACAAAAAATATATAAATTTGAAATTAAACGCAAAACAAGTTTAAGTCAGTTAAAAACAAATTCATTTACAATCAGACTAGATAAAAAGTAGGCAGAGTAGCATGCTCATATTATTGTCAATAATGATTGATTGGAGTAGAAAGAGAGACAATTAACTGCACCGAAGCTCAGTTATACCGTAGAGCTGACAAATTTGAGCCTATTTTGTATACTTTGCGCTTAAATTGAAACCAAATTTGTTTCAATCAATGATCAAAACGTGTTCTTTCTTTCAGTCGGTTTCGAAATTGCAATCAATTGATAGTTTAGTCATTCAAACAAATAGTCAAAAGCTTTTCAACCAATTTAACCAATATTTGTATGAATTGAAAGGTGGCTCAATTCTCAATTCGCTCAGGTGGCTCAATTCGGGTTTGCACCAACCTACATTTTCTAAGCGTATTGTCTATAATTAGTCTTAATTGAGTTGCAAATCTTATAAATTATAATTAGTGTAATTAAATTGAGTGGAGTTTAGATTAAAGTAAAAATTTAGTAATGAATGAACTGCAGGAATAATAGATATTCTATAATTCAAATAAATATTTAATCTTTGCTAAAAACTAAAAACAAATCTAAAAATTGCTTCAAAGTATGTTTCAATGCTATACTTCTTATGTAATCATATTTTCTTAGTTTCATTAGTTTCGACAAAATTGGTCTAAAATATAATTTCAATCGTTTTCTACAACCGATTCAAAGCAATGAATGCATTGAAAGCGAATCAAACGATGTATTCATAGCAACAAAAATCATATCAAACGTCAAATACAACGAAACGCATGACTTGTAAAGCGTTCACTCGTTTTGGTCTGACTTTAAGACAATTACGCGAATGAATGGCAAACAAGAGTCGAATCGACGACAATAGCAAACAAATACCGATATCTTCTGTGGCTTTGGTTCGTGTTTTGCATCAATTGTTTGTACGACTCGTCTGTCGATTGAATCGAGAAATTCGTGTAAACTTTCGACTCTTTTTCGCTGTTTTTCGATTAAATACTTTTGTTTTTCGATAAAATCAATTAATGAACACATTTGGCGTTGTATTCAAAATAGACTAAAATTAAATTAAAATTAAGTTAAAACAGATTATAATAAATTGGTTTAAAATTAATAAACAATAAAATATTTGAATGTTTTGGCAATTTTGAAAATTTTGGCTTTTTTTCAAACTGTAATCAAAAAGTGAATACAAAAGCGCCGACTGTTAGGCCTTTTGGGCATTAAATCATTTTCCAACAAATGTTTTGCTATTTTTGTTTGTTTTTAATCTTAATTTAGGCTTAAATTCAGTTAAATTGAGTCATCACTCAATCACTCATCAGATCTTAAATATTAATAAATTGATTAAAATTGTGAATAGATTTGTAAGAAAGTCACAAATCAGTGAAAATGGGCAAAAAACAGCACCAGAAGGACAAGCTGTACCTGACCTGCACTGAATGGTCGACTCTCTACGGCGGTCGCACTGCCGGCCAGACTCTGATGGACGCGACGGCTGACCAGGAGTTCAAACGCCTTCCGTACGACCACTGCTCGCTCTCACTCCAGCCCTTCGCTCACCCCTACTGTAACCCGAATGGTGTGATCTATGACCTGCAGAGTATCGTTCCGTTCCTCCAGAGGTATGGCGTCGACCCCTTCGACGGCTCCAAAATGGAAATGAAGTCTTTGGTGAAACTGCAGTTCCATAAGAGCAATGACGGCCAATACCACTGTCCGGTGCTCTACAAAGTGTTTACCCCAAACAGCCATATCGTCGCCGTCCGAACCACTGGTAATGTCTTTTCTTACGAAGCGGTCGAAGAACTGAATCTAAAGGCAAAGCATATGAGAGACCTCTTGACTGACGAGCCGTTCACTAAAAAGGATTTAATTGTAATACAAGACCCGAAAGACATAAAGAAGTTCAATGTCTGCGACTTCTATCACATCAAAAATCAATTGCGTTTAGAAGACAATGAAACGGATCCGAAGAACAACTTAAGGAATATTAATAACGAAACGCGTTCTACACTTCAGGAGTTGAGTCGAATCGAGGACTTAAACAAAGACTCGAAACCGACTAAAGACGCGAAAGAGAAGCCGTCGGCCAAAGCGGACAAATTCAATAGCGCCCACTACTCGACGGGTGTTGTGGCCGCGGCCTCCACTTCCACCGCAATGGACCCGATTTGGTCGAAGTTGGAGCCGGCGATACTCAACGAAGACTTAGTCCGCTATTCGAAAGTCAAAAAGAATGGTTACGTCAGAGTTGTGACGAGTTTAGGAAATTTGAATTTAGAGCTCTATTGCACCCAAACCCCCAAAACTGCCGATAATTTCATTAGACTTTGCAAAAGAGATTATTATAATAACAATATATTTTATCGTTTGATTAAAAACTTTATGGCACAGACGGGGGACCCAACGGCCACGGGTTCGGGCGGTGAGTCGGCTTTTGGTGAGCCATTCGAAGACGAAATAAGGCCTCAGTATAGTCACGAGGGGAGGGGTGTGCTGAGTATGGCCAACTCGGGCCCCAACACCAATAAATCGCAATTTTTCATAACTTTCCGCTCGTGTAAGCATTTGGACAAAAAGCACACGATCTTCGGTCGAGTGGTCGGAGGGCTCGAGGTTTTGGACCGAATGGAACGAATCAAAACTGACAATAAGGACAAACCGTTAGAAGAGATTAAAATTATTAGAACTTCTGTTTTTGTCGATCCGTTTCAAGAAATTGAAGACAAAATGAGTGAAGAAAGAGAAGAAATGATTAGAGAAGAGGAAAAGAATGCGAAGAATACGTCGAACGGAAAGGCAGTGAAGAAAGAGCTGAAAGCCATTCGGTCGGGAATCGGCTCTTTCGTCAATCTGGAGGCCCTTAAGGACATTAAGGAATGGGATAACAGTAATGAGAGTCCGGCCCTCAAAAAGAAAAGAGTTTCAGGAAATGTGGGCTCTGGAAGGTTCGGCGATTTCAATAATTGGTAACTCATGTACTCGTCTTGTGCTTACATGAGTTGTGGACTATTGAGTCCAAAACCCAAACCCATATATCATAAATGTATTCATTTATTCTGTATTATAAAACATATAAAACTTAATAAAAGGTTAAATAATAATAAAATTCCAGTTCTGTTCCAAAAATATTATGCATCTGAAGTACTGAGTGCCGGCCCCGGGCTATGACTAGTTTTAGTAGTGTTGAGGTCTTGAGCCATACGCCAGCCTTTTGTTAGAATTGGTCGTTCGTTCAACCATTAGTGAAGCGAAGGTCAATGATTCGGAGCTAAAGTGCATGAATTGGTTGTGTTTTTTGCGCTAACAGTCTCTCACTTCTCTACAAAACACAACAATTCGTATCAAATACTCATTTAAAGACCCAATACTCCAAACCTGTTCTCATTTTATTTTATTTCCAAACTTTTGTTTTATCTTTCGAGTTGTGCTCGAATTCGAGCTAATCGTATATAACGTGTGATTTACTAGAGTTTCAATTATATAAATCAAAACTATTGATCGATTATAAACTGTTTAATTCCTAACATTTACTGCATTTTCATCAAATTTTTGTCTTATTTTTAAAGATTTATTCGATTTTTCCAAAAGTGCTTCAATGCCTCAAATAATGGTTTTATTTCGTCAGCAATAGTCAATACATTTGTATTTATTCTATAGTTTTTGTTTTCAAACTAATTCAAGCATAAGAAAGCTGAAGGAATGTCGATCAGATCTAACCATTACTTGTCTTCAGGACTGTAAGAGCACATCTCATCTATAACTCAGTCTATATTTTGTTCAAAAGTTTGATTATTTGTGATTTTGTGTTTTTCAGTGCAACTCAAATCTAAATCTTATTTTTTAAAACTAAAATCTTTTGTTTGCATTGATGTATCAAAATGTAAATCAAATTTTTGAAACTAAAGTTTTTGGAGAAAAATGAGAGACGAAGATATAGAACTCGCAATTAAGGTGAGAATTAAATTGCTTTGATTTTACATATTGGACAACAAATGGTTGAATTTTTATATTAAATGAATTTCTTATTTTAAATTAAATACTCTTTAGTATTAATAATAATTGAAATTCTTTAGTGAATTAAGTATTTATTTTCTGGTATTTAAGATAACGCCTGAACCTATCAATCAGTACTTTTGATCTTCATCTTTAGGGCTTTGATGTTAAGAAATAGAAATATTTTGATTTAAAAAGCTTTTGTATTTCAGTCAAGTTATAGTGAAATACTTGAAATACTTTATATTACTTATATTTCCTGCCCTTAAAAGTTAAACAAATTTAAATTTGATTTCCATTAAAACTAGAAATAAATTAAATTATGTTCTAAACTAAATTAAAACAAAATAGTAAGTCAGTCACTCCTTAACATATTTAATTTAATGAGTTGCAACAAGCAACAATTAAGCGAAGGAGTGAAACCAGACGTGCAATTAGATGAGGTTTCTATTAATTACTCGTTCTTTAAAATTAATGGATCACTGGTTTGGTTATCGGCTTTTCTTCAATCATTGCTTACTATTTATAAAGCAATTTGTTTTTATTCACAAATCAATTCAGATTAACAATTATATTAGTTTTCAGTATTAGAAATCAAACTTTTTATGATTCAATACAATTGATTTGATTTGTTTTAAAAATAAAAAGATTGTAATCGTTGGCAATGGAGTTGTGGGCAAGAGTTCAATGATTCAAAGGTATTGCAAAGGAATATTCAGAAATGAATATAAGAAAACACTTGGAGTAGACTTCATGGAACGAATAGTTCGGTATTGATTATAAACTTAATTATCTTTAAATAAACTCACCTTTACTTGGGATCAGATAAAGTATTTATTGTTTTTCTCAATTTGAATCAAATTAGAGTCAAATCAGAGAACATAAGATTAATGCTTTGGGACACCGCAGGTATGCCTTTACCGATCGTTACTTAACTCATATCAGTTTTATCATTAAAATTATTATTTATTAAATAATTTCAAATGTATTTCAAATGTATTTCTTGGTTCAGGACAAGAAGAATTCGATGCAATCACTAAAGCTTATTATAGAGGTATTAGTTGTTATTTCAAACTTATTTCGATTATAAATACTTCATATATTAGTTGAAATAGTTTTAAAATATATTTAAACATTGATTCGTATAATAGGAGCGAATGCATGTGTTATAGTGTTTTCGACTACAGATCGCGATTCGTTTATGAGTATTGAAAAGTGGAAAAAGAAGGTAGAGTTCGAATGCGGGGAAATACCAATGGCTATCGTCCAGAATAAGATGGATTTGTCTCATGAAAGTGTGGTCAGGCGTGAAGAGGTCGACCAGATTGTGAAGAGACACAAATGGAAACTATTTAAGACGTCAGTTAAGGACAACATAAATGTTGAAAATGGTAAATAAAATGTGATTGATTATTTATTGTTCCAACGCCTGGTTCCTTCGAAAGATATTTACATTGTTTCAGATTTTATTTTTTATACAACTTTTCTCTCGATTAAGTTTTTAAGTCTATTAAACTAAAGTATATTAAAACAAAGGCCACAATTGGCTTCATTTATATAACAGTATAAGGGGTTGGCTTATGGCTAAATATGAGTGTCTATTCAACCAAATATTTTGATAATTTAATTGATTTATTAACTAAAAATTTCTTATCTTGAACAACTAAAATAGAAACTAAAATGAGTACATGCTGTATAATATAAAAGACATTACGGTATAGCACATATAAACCACCATGTACAGTACAGTATATAACATAAGGTTATTTATTTAGGTAACAATTAATTTCTATTATTCCATTCCATTTAATTGAATTCAAATTAATTGATTTAAATAGTTGTTAATATAGTACTGATAAAACAACATATCTCTAAATCTAATCACATCTGAAGTAATTCTCGCGCTTCGGAAAATATGAAAGCCTTGGCTTTATTGCCAACTTATTCAACGTCTTTACTCCTATACTCCTATTCACTAATAATTAAGATCCGTGTCATTAGTCAATGTTTTACACAACACTTAATGACATAATTGCTTTGTCTGCCAGTCTTCCACTTCCTCGCCGAGTCTTACATCGATTCACTCAACGATGACTACAACGAAGAACCAGTTCTGTCATCACATCTAAACTTATTTCCTAATGTTTCTAATATTAGGCAAATGAATACCAAAACTGGCAACACATCACTCAACACAAGTATTGAACTTTTATTTAAATAAATATTTCCACATTTGAATGGACTCGATGTGAATCAAATAGGAGGGCGAGAGGGGGAAGGGAGGCGTTTCGGGTTTTGGCTGTTTAGTCGTTAGCATTAGTACTCAATTTCACGATTACTAAAAGCATGAATAGAACCAAATACTTGTGTTTTGAAGAGATAATCGAAAAGCTATTTCTGGTTCCAAACAGTGATTTATAGAATAAGACAATGATTAAGACTGGGGATGCGTAAGGGGGGATCAGCCAACTAAACCTATATTATCCCCCCCCCCCCCGAAGGCCTCTTACAATTTTCTTGATTTTTTATTCTAATCCGGTTTCATTCCGATTAAATTTAGTTAATTTAACTGATTTTAAGCTAAATCCGGTTAATTTTGGTTTAATAATTGGCTAAATTGCGTTTTGGCGCTCAAAAATGCGGCCATTACACTTATATATTATACCTTATCTGATCCCCCTAGGCTTTTTTTTGAGGAAAATTCGCCATTTACCCTAACTGGTCCCCCTTAGCTGGACAACCTTGCACATCTCTACTAAACTGTTTTAGAATTAAATTTTTTATAATTCTGACTTAAAGACACAAATGTTTTAAACTAAACCTCATTCGAGACGTAACGTTAATTTTCAGCAATACTTATAAAAATATCGAATTCACAAACAGACTATTCAAGTGATCCAGTTCAAATTTCAAATCATTTGTTTAAATTTTGTTCAAATGTGAAAACAGATCCGCTGTTCACTCAAAGCGTCGGCCAGTTATCATCGAAATACAAATCCCAAACCAATAAAATGGGTTATCATTACCTAAACAATGGAATGGGTTTGCAGTCGTACGGCACAAATGGTCTTCTAAACCACTATCGATACAAAAGCAAGTTTAGTGTAATACCGGTGCGACAACAGAGCCCCGCAATACTGCTTCACAGACATCATCAACAATATCAACATCTCTTACACAAGCATTCACTTCAACACAACTATTACTCAAAGCCTTATAATTCCGATAATATGTTTAAAAATTCGTTTTTCAAAACCTGTAGAATATTTTAACCAATATTTTATCGATTCATTCGTTTCTCGAATTAATTTTATTATTAATATATTTTACAAATAATCTATATTTTCAATAAAAGCCATAAATTCTAAGTTTATATCAATTCAAATGACGACTAAATTTATAATATTATCGAACAATCAATCAATTAATCAAAAATTCATATCTAATCCAAACGGCATTCGAGCGAAAAGTGGTCTACGGATGGAAAGGGCCGAACTGGAGGGCATCCCTGGGCGGCCTCACCTTGTCGTGATAGTTGCCTAAAGTGCGCTCTCCTCTCATCACTTGTCTCATCCGCTGTTTCGACATTTCGGCCACTCTTTGCAACTGAAGAGATAATACTTTTTAATTAGACTTAATTCAAGACTAGAGTCGTTTCGGGCGATCAGAAAGCGGGTGACTTTGGATTTCGTTCAGTAACTCCGACTTATTTGTCTGAGCCAGGTACTGAGCTACTGTAGTTAGCATAACTTACAACTCTATAGTTGGGCTAAATTCTAACATTGTTTGTTCGGTTGGTTTTAACCCCCCGTTGACCCAAATTCAGTACTTGTTATAACTAAATAAGTCCAGACCAGAGAAAGTCGGGTTTTGGGCATTTTATTCTAATACGGGTCGGAAAGCAAAATAAAAGAAAAGGTAAAACAAATCAATTGAATTGGCGAACAATTAACGGTAATTATTGGCAAATCTAAAGATTGAATGTCTTTGTGAATCGGTTAGAGTTCGTGCGCAACGGAATGCGAGCATTGGGTCAATACCTGAATTCGGCTTTTCATGCACTCGAGGTAGTCGTCGAGGAATGGTTTGCAGACCCGTCGGCCCCGTTTGGCGCCGTAAGCCTCGAGACATTCGACGGCATTCATCTGGAACTCTGCACAACGGGGTTTGGCGTTTCCGATCTGGCACTGCGCCGCGTGGATGGTTCCCAGCATTTCGGTGAAATTACCCCGAAATACCCCCTCCGGGAACCCCTGCCACATCTTCATCGCTGGATCAGTTTCCATCGGATATGGACTTAGATTTGATTTAGTCTTAAGTTAACACAAGTTTACTTAAAATGTCATTCAATTGATATTTACTTTTGTTGAATAACTTTTACTTTAAAAGATGGCGACTCTATCGCCACAAAATATAAATACCTGTACATTGAAAAACGTTGCTGACATACCCGGGTGATGCGATTCAGTTGGTTAGGTTCTGCTCTTTTTCTCAAATTATGTTATTTATCGGAATAAGAGTTTGAATATAATTAGAGGGCACGAAATTAAAGGGTACGCCATTATAGCTATATTTATATTTCAAAAATTAA
>JAQIYC010000304.1:0-15505 GCA_034699545.1 Porobelba spinosa
TTATAAAAAGGGGGAAAGCTAATCACAAATGGGGGAAGGTTTGTGTCTGGTTTATCATCTTTACTACTGACTATAGCCATCATATTCTATATAAAGCCATTTATTAACTAAATATTATTTTTAATGAATAGCAATCACTTATTTAGATATAATTGATTTATGAATATATTTATGCCTATTATTATCCAGTTGTCTCGCATTAGTCAGAGTATTCATTAGTTTAATAAGAATAGACACAATTAAATATTCATAAAAAGCGGTGAATTTAGTGCCGATTAATAATTGTTATAATTTCATCAGAAAAAGAGTTATTCAATGGATTACAACTCTATTGTCTTCTACTTGACAGCAGTTTATTCAATCAATTTTATATAAATTTTGTTTAAATTACAATTAAAATGCAGTAAATATTTCAGTTTATATTTGAGCTAAAAATGTTTTTACAGTTATCTAACATTTGAAGTGAATATAGGTTTTAAAGCGTTTAAAATTTATTCGATTGCAATATTTTCAATTACATGAACTAAAGCTAATATTTTGAGATAAGGGAGGGGTTGGAGCTGTCTATACAAATGTGATGGTGTGGGTGCGGTAGTAAATTGTAGACACATTTTATTTAATACCAATTTTTATATCAAACACTAAACGCATTTCAAAATCAATCGATAGGGTGTTTACGCATAATTCGATGCAAAGTTGGCTTTAATTGAAATATAAAATTAAAAATTAAAAACAAAAATAGATTCGAATGAAAGTGAAATAATGCCTGATTTGTATGTCTGGCCAATAGGTGCTACAATTGCGGTGAGTTTGCGAACCACATCGCCGCCAAGTGCAATATGGGGCCACAACCCAAGCGGTGCCATCACTGCAAGGATTCCGAACACCTGATCGCCGACTGTCCAAAGCTCGAGGAGAAGCGCATATCGAAGAAATCGAACGGCACTTCCATTGATAGCGCGAATGGCAAACAGAGCACCGGCAACAACAGCGAACACTCCGAAGAGGAAAGCATACTAAACGCCGCGGAGACCGCTTCGTCGTCTTCGGAGAAACACCTGTCGGACAGCGGATGTCAGACCAGATCTACCGGTAAAACGCCGACCACTGACGACACAAAGTCTGAATCGCCGATATCGGACGGCAGTCGAGGCCGAGATGTTTAGCCAATTAGTGGATATATTATAGATATTTGAAAAGTTTTTATTTGAATTAATACATTAAATAAGAAAACCATAAAAATATATTAAAACAGACATAAACTCTCGTTTTGAGAAGAATGAGTAAAAAGTAAATATAAATAGTTTTAGCGAAACAATTAAGTGAACAACGCATACAACGCATCCAACGCATACATACATAGATATCGCGACACATCGACACACACTTAAGACACATACATAACACGGCATTACTATTACTGAACGGCAATAGCGATGTCGATGCCCACGAGCGCAATCAAAATCAATACTCTATTACATTATTTGTATTTAACGTATCTTAGTTTTTATGCCACTTCTTCTCCTCTACTCTCTCTCTACATCTCCTCTCTGTCTCTCTGTGTTCTAACTCAGACATACATGAGTCGAGAAACCTGTTGGAAACGAGTGCTTAACCGCTTCATTGATCTCCATATTATATACAATACTATTCTCGCATAGAGTCCAGTCGACACCAGTAGATACCCCAATCAAAAGTGTTCCTCCAGTTCCTCCAATTCAATGAGACTTAATTTATATCTGATTTTCAGTTGTTTTTTATATTAATATATTCTAATTGTGTGCTTATATTACACTTTATTTTATACGAAAATATTTCTAATTGTAAAGAGAAAGCAAATCAAAAAACCAAAAGAATTGATTGCATTCTATCGAAAATTGATCGTTACGTACAGAACAGTCACAGAATATTCTGTAGTCTATTCTATGCGTTTAGCAATTGGCAGAAGAATGCTTACTATTATTGATATTATTATTATTTTGATTATTATTGACTGACTATTATTATATTTAATCTTTTATTTTTAAAGATTATGATTATTTTTATTGAATGGTATTATAGTTTATCTCTATTTTTATGTTTATTTTGTTTTTCTATTGTCGATATTCACTCTCTTTTCATTTCATACATTTTTTTAGATAATATTCTCATTTATATATTAAATATATTTTCGGTATATTTTCACATTTGTTGATCAAAACAAAACAGAAAAAGTAGAGACCCATCAGTAGTGGTAATCATTTTCTATACTATCCATTCACCGGAAACTCCTATTTTAGGTTTATTCTCGAGTTCTCTATTGAGTTGTCTCATCGAAATAATTGTACATATTTTTGAAAGAGATCGCATCCCAAATAAAATGAGGAGAAAAAGCCATTAAATGCCATTCAATTCACTCTTTTATCATTTAATTAATTGGCGATTGTATTGACTGTGCATTTCCTCAAATGTCGTTACTTTAAATATTTTATTATTTTCCTCCAATCGTTGTGTTGAGACGCGATATATAAGTTTATATATATTTATTGAGACTATTGTGAAGTAGACTATGATATTGTAATTCTTGTATTGAATACTTCCAAAAAACAATATGCAAACCAAACAAAAACTCTAAAAACTAAATATTATATATCATTAGATACCTCAACATTAAGAGCGTGGTTACAACAGTTCCTTTTCCCATCAATAAACCCCAAAAAACACATTGCTAATAATTGTTTGATGTGTTGTGAAACAAAAAACATCAAAAAGTGTTGAATATTTGACTATTCAATAAAAACCAATTTCGAGATCCAAAACAACAAAAACACAAACTCATAATTCCTGTGTATTTGTATTTATTTGCCTTAATGTGCTAAAACATAGATTAAATTCTATACATCACAACATAATTATATGCATAGGTTTAACCGACTAATAGAGTCCGAAACAAAATACAAATACATTTAATGCTGTCGTTCTCTCTATAAATTGAGTGGAGAATAAAAAAGTTTTAGTATTACTAAAAGTATACTATAATATCTAATCAACATATTATGAAAAAAAGAGATGGATTAAAAATTTTGTGAACGCATTAGATAATAAAGTAAAAAAACAATGAACACGCTCAAAATTAATAACCAAAAGCAAAACAAAACCTAAATTAAACTCAAAATTTATTAACTAAACAGTGAAAAACAAAAAGTTTATGAGAGAGTGAGTGAAAAAAAGCTCTAAAAACTAAATTACTTATTCTAGCCATTAGTGTATACCTCGTTATTATCGCTTTTTTCTAATTTTAAACATAGAATTAATGGTTTGAATGAATGATAAAATTAATTGATCAGTAGATAACAAAAACAATTTCCTAGATTAAGTATCACAAAATTTTTGATTGATTAAATTTTATTTTCTTTTCTTTTCGAAATTTAATGCTTTTATTTTTGTTTTTCAATTAATTTCGTTTCCAGTGATTAACTTATGAACAATTTAATGCTCGTCTGTAATGATTCCCAACTAATGAATATTCAACAAAATTTACATTTGACTCAAATTTAATATTTATTGCGTTCGGTTCGTATGCTAATCAAGATTTTCAAAAATAGATTAATTGCTAATTAAAGTTAATAATTGTTATTAGAGATGAATTCTGACTAGAAATTAAACCTAAAAACAAAAATAAAACAAAATATTCATAAGAATATAATTCAATAAAATTGATATTTATTGAGATATTTCATTAAAAGCTAAATTTAAAATTATATCAAATTAATCACAGAATTTAGAATTAAAACAACAACTATTATCCAGAACTCATCTCTTTTAATAATTTCTAACTACAGTACAATAGATATTCAAAATTTCAATGTTTGATATTCTATATTAGAATTGAGTTTAACCCTGATAATTTGTGTATTAATAATAAGAAATTCTTAAATTAGTGAGTGTTTGTCGTTTTTATACTGACATATCAAACAAATCTCATTTCGAATTAATTGATTTAAAAACATAACTAATTGTAAGCAAAACTGAGTAACACTTCACTTGGAAATAGAGTAACTGTTTGTTCACTACTATCTAATTATTATGAGAAATGTGTCATTTTATTGATTTGAAACAAAAAACATAACAACAAATCCAAATCTACCTCTAATTGGAGTCCTATTCGAGTTATTATAACTAAAATACAAGAAATACTATATAAGAAATCCTTTAGAACTGAAGTTCAAGATTTTATTACAACTTTATTAGTAAATTAAAGCCATTAAACGAAATGTTTGTTTTAGTTTATAGTTAGTTATCGGTTAACTATCATTAGATTCATTACAATTATATTAATGAGATTTTCAATTTAATTATTATTTGTTTATTATGTAGAAAAAGATTTAATTAATTGAATTAAATTTTTTTAATTTGTGGTCCGAATCCGATATAAGAGTAGTTTTAATCAAAGATTTTATGTAAATATAAATAATATCTGTATTTGAATCAAAACTATTATACTTAAGATATGACGATATGATGTCTTTTCGGGTAAAAAAAGCATAAAAACTTATCTAATGCTCAAAAAATGTTTGTTATCTTATCTGGATTTTCATGTTCTCCTCTCAAGTGTTTTTACTCTAACATAAGAAGAGAGTATTATATGATTTATGATTCCTTTAAATGTGTAATACTTTTGAATTATTGCGAAAATTTATTATTACTACTAATTATTAGTGACATTTCAATTGATTGTAATACTAATACATTGGATCGACTAATATATCTGGAGATTCGTTACACAATTGTGTGTTTAATAGATCCAAAGACCAGAAAAACAAATAATTACATAAAGTCCTCTCAAAAACTTTCTATTGATTAATAAATTCAATAAATTGGTTCGAATGAGACATAAAAAGATGAAGACATTGTTTGACAGAGTTTTTGGAACAGCTTAACGAATGGCGTCTTTTGCTTTAAATGATGATAATTGCTGTCATTTATTCTTATTTCTAATCTTTATCTATCTATGTGTCCATCGATAGAGCTTTTCTGATCCAATCGATAGATATAATTAATTTTAACAAATATTCTATACTTTCAAACAAAAGACGTAGAATTTAATTACATTATTATTATTATTATAGGAAAACAAATTTTTATTAACAAATAGAGTTCTATTTAAACAAGATGCTTTCCATTATAACACAAGTGTAAACATTGAATAATAAAATTTTAAATTTATTATAATATTTTCCACAAAGTAAACAAATAGAAAAAAAATATAAATTCTGTTAAAATTAGTTTCCAATTAGAAATTTATAAAACATTTTGGCGAACATTAAACACGACTTTTGTTTTATATAAATTTGTAATAAGTTTTTATTTTGCCAACAAATCAAATAACAAAAAAAAACTGAATAATTGTAAACATTTTTCCTAAATTTTATTATTAAGTTTGATTATCAATATATAATTTAAAGGAGAATAAAAAAATAACTACAAAATGAATTGTAACGGAAGTAAAAATATATAAAACAAAAGTGTACTGTAAAACTATTGGTGGAAATAAGTGTATATTTCAATTAATTGGGTGAAAATTACAATTTAAATAACCTTTGAGTAAATCAAATACTGGTAGTATTTAAAACAAATTATATATAATATTACATGTTTTATGTCGGAGAGCATTATACCCCCAGAGCTCGCACAGGAGGCAAGCATTGCCTAGTCTTATATCATAACCATTTATATATGACTTCTTTTCACTGACGACAGCATTTCATATATAAAATATATAGAAAAGTATTACAAAACTAAATATATTATAGAAATATATAAATTTAAAATTTTTTATTGTTTGAATGTCTCCATTGGTTAGTTAAAAACGAATAACTTTTAAACGAGAGATAAAAACAAATTTGAATAAATGAAATAAAATTTAAAGAAAAAAATAAGATAAATAATTATGTTTTGGTAATACTTTAAAAATCATGTATAACTGTCATATTGTAATAAAAATTTCTTTTTTTATTAATAAAAGTTCAATCTTTGAAAAAAATTAATTTTTCTTTTATTTTATTCTCGGATTATATTCACAACTTCTACTGCAGTCGAGACGACGATTAAGTAACTCATCGATCATTTTGTTAATTATCATAATTTTTTGTGTTTTTATTTGACAACAAATTTATTTAACAACTTATTAAACATATGATTACAGTCCAGCGCCGGTACAATGAGTTAAATAAATTTTTATTGTTTGTTCATTATATACTCGCTGTTCATTAAAACGATTCACTTTTAGTGCTATTTTTATTATAACTGTTATAGATTATGCGCTAGAATTTATTATACTGAGCGTTCATTATAATAGCACTCGACTGTACTGTATATTAACTTTTCTTTTATACAATTTTTGAAGTTAATTGCAGTTCAAAACTATAAATATTACACAAAAGTTAAATAAAATAAATATATATAATATTAAATTTCAAAACTACTTTAATATAAAAGCAATTGTGTAATAAATTTTAGTTGATAAGTTTTATATTACTATACAGGAAAGCATATTTATAGTTGAATTTTAATTAAATTCTATAATATATTTAAGAATTCGTGTGCGACTGACCCCTCCGGCACTTTGACTAAAGAATACTTTGTATATAAATCTTAAATTTTAATAAATCTGTAATATTTTCACCAGAATGTTTTAAATCTAATTTTCAAATTAACCCAAATTCAATTTTAATTATTAATTATGAATACATATTAATGAGAAGTATTTTTGCATGATTATAATGAAATAAAACAATATTAAGCAAAATTAAATTACTAAAGTTGAAATAAAAATGAGCCAGGATAATATTCTTGATATTCGTCTTATTTTCTTTTAGCTGACCTAAGATAGAGTCTGTTTTATAGGTTTAAAAACGAGATTTAAATTAATAAAAAATTTAATTTAATTTTTCTTATTATCTGTAACTATTATATTAAATATTTACAACTGCCGTATTGCTACATTAAAATTAACTTGTAATTTTTTGTTGTAAATACAATTATTTTAAAATTATTAAATAATTAAAAAATTAAATTATTGAGAAATATAACCCGGAATCTACACTAGAGACCAAACACATCAAACCCGACATCTATTGGCACGAATTGAAAGCAACGGAAATATTAGACGTTTTGATTTGTATACAAAACGAAAATTACGCTAAATTGCAAAGTGAGTGAACTTTTAATATTAAAATCGTAATTAAATGCAACTATTCTTCTGTTTGCTATAAAAATGGCAAAACTTCTAAAACCGGGAATTAAAACAATAGTAAAGTATTTGTGAACTGTTTTGCGTAACTATTAATTTGCACAACAGTTGTGAAATGTGTTTATGTTTTGTTTGTTATTGAAATTTGTGTAGACTTTGAAAGATTGCAATCAAATGACACGACATGTGCTTCGACTCAAAACTCGACTTTTATTTAATTAACTATTTGTGAGATAAACGAAACGATTGGAAAACGAATCAAACATTTAATTGAATTTATATTTTTATAAAATTTATATTAATTTAAACTTTATTTTAAGCGAAAAAGAGTTTAATCAGAATCGCATCAATCGATTGGCCGAAAGCGAACGCAATGTCAGATCTGATGCCACGTCTGTCGGACTTCATCCGAACGTACGGTTCGGTGAGTCGACCGCCCAATGAGTTCGACGAATCCGATTCCGACCACACTTTCTATCGGATGCAAAGACAGCGCGTTTTGCAACAAATGCAGAGAAATATTCTTCCGCTTTGGTCTGAAGTGAAGGAATGTCTCAAAGATTGTCTCAAAAGCCGTTCCGACGATTGCAACGAAAAGGAGTTCAACGATATGTTGCGGCAGATGTTGGACACCGGCCGCGAGTTTGTCGGCTTCGGCTCGTCTATGGAATTGGTTGAGACTTCGGCCGTATATATACTCCAAGTCTTTCACGACTCCAAGTATTTGAAGAATATCTTTGGCGTCACTTCACAACTGATGGCAGACTTGGAGCACACGTTCGGCGCGGATCAGATCAACAATCAATTGGTGAACAAAGCGTTTGAAATTGCGAAGACTTTTCTCGAACTACTGGACGTCGAGGACAGGGAACGGCTGTTTATCCCGTTCTCAGCCAACAGGCGGTCGTCAGGAAAGAGACATAACTCTGAAGACAAAAATCGGAATTTAGTCAACGTTTCCGACACTTATGTCGACGAAGAAGA
This sequence comes from Porobelba spinosa, assembly GCA_034699545.1. NCBI lineage: Eukaryota > Metazoa > Arthropoda > Arachnida > Sarcoptiformes > Damaeidae > Porobelba > Porobelba spinosa. The sequence continues at coordinate 8,216 of JAQIYC010000304.1, forward strand.
ATGGGCTCAAAACCAGTACAAAGACATTGATTTGGATCCGTTTCAGTATAATCAGAAAATTACTGTCAAATGGGAATCAATTTTAGATAACTCTTCCGATAATAAGAATAAAAAATTTGAAATTAGTTTTAATTATAACCAAAAGTCAAACAAATCTAGTCATTCGGCAAACGCTAGAAATGAGTCGAATGCGGGCAGTAGTGGCCGTACGGGTGCCGGCCGTGAGTTCGACATTGAATGGCTTAATATAGAGTTAACTAAATATATCGACAAATGGTTTGACGAACACAAAGAGCCCTATTATATGAATATCGAGACATTAGTCGAAACTGTGATATCTTGGATACAAACCGACAGTAAAAGTGATGATGAATTGGGCGCTGATCTGCACAGCCTTTTTGGTGATACCTGTCTTATACTAATTGAACAAATAGTCAAATATCGCAAACAAATTAAAAACTCTTATAAACGCATATATTCGGATCAATTGACGACTAATGACGACTATTCCGGAGACTTTGGTTTAGTTCGTCGGCAAAAGCCACAAATTAATAGTTATCGAGAGAGGGGACCGGCTATTGCACCGGCAGTTGTGGTTCAGACTCAAGAAGAAAAGAATCTGAAGAAACAAATTCGAAAAATTGAAAAGAAAATGAATAAAGAGTTTAACAAAGATTCGGATAATTTGACGAATGGCTTGACTTTGGATGACATCGAAAGGATGAAACAGAATAGAGAACAACAGTTGTTGAGTGCAATGTATGGACCGCTTTTCAAAGAGGGCGGGACTGAACACGAAGTGTTCGACCGATCGGAATATCCGTATGTTTTTGACACATATTTAGAGACCAAATCGACGCCCGCTTTTATATCCGGCGCCAAAATGTCTCTTCCGCTCGGGTTTATTCGCAACGATCAGCGCCGTTGGGAAGAGATTACAATCCCAGCGCCTCCGCCGCCGCCAGAAGATGTGGTCAAAGACTATCGACTGATTGATGTCGAGAAAGAATTGGACGAATTTGGGAAAATTGGGTTTAAAGGCGTTAAGACTTTGAATAGAATTCAATCGATTGTATTCAAGACCGCCTACACTACCAATGAAAATATGCTTATCTGCGCGCCTACCGGTGCCGGAAAGACGAACGTTGCGATGTTAACTATTTTGAACGAAATTAGATCTCATTCGCCGACCAATAATGTCGATAACATAGCACTGGATCAGTTCAAAGTGGTCTATATCGCACCCATGAAGGCATTGGCGGCTGAAATGACTGAAAACTTTTCAAAACGTTTGGCTCCGTTTGGAGTGAGAGTTCGGGAACTGACGGGTGATATGCAGTTAACCAAAAACGAGATAATGAATACTCAAATGCTTGTGACAACACCTGAGAAGTGGGATGTCGTCACCCGTAAGGCCAAAGGCGACGTCCAGTTACTCCAATTGGTTCGACTCATAATCATAGATGAGGTGCATCTGTTGCAGAGCGATAGGGGGCCGGTATTGGAGGCACTGGTAGCCCGAACTGTTCGTTATATTGAATCGGCGCAGAAGTGCATTCGAATGGTTGGACTGTCGGCCACTTTACCCAACTATCGAGATGTGGCCGAATTCCTTCACGTCAGCCCCAAAGCCGGTTTGTTTGTATTTGATAGTCGGTTCCGTCCGGTGCCGCTCTCGCAGTCGTTTATCGGTTGTAAAGCCACTCAAACTCAGCAACAAATGCATGATATGGACGAAGTGTGCTATGAGAAGGTGCACGAGATGGTGGCGAAGGGCCATCAGGTGATGGTGTTCGTGCACGCGAGGAATGCCACCCACAAGACCGCCATCACTATGAAGGATAGGGCCCATAAGAACCAGCACTTGAATGTCTTTAAATGCGATTCAGACAAACTGATTGGTTCGGAACAGATGATGCGAAAGGCCAGACATCGAGGGCTGACAGAGCTGTTTGAGGCCGGCTTTGCTGTCCATCACGCGGGTATGTTGAGGATGGACCGCAATCTCGTCGAAAAGTTATTCCGAGCCGGCGTTATCAAAGTGTTGGTCTGTACGGCGACACTGGCCTGGGGTGTGAATCTACCGGCGCATTCGGTTTGCATTACTTGACACTCATTTGAATCGTTTAATTGATTTTATTGTTGAATAGGTTGTAATAAAAGGCACCGAAATGTATGACTCATCGCACGGAAACTTTGTTGATATAAGTGTATTGGATGTGATGCAGATCTTCGGTCGAGCGGGCCGTCCCCAGTACGACACTGAAGGACACGGAACCATAATTACGGCCCACAATAAACTGAGGCATTACTTGTCTTTACTCACAAACCAATACCCAATCGAAAGTAATTTCAAGAAGTATTTGACGGACAATATGAACGCAGAGATTGTTTCCGGAACTATAAGTACAGTAGAAGAAGCGGTCGATTGGATTCGAGACACATATCTCTTCATTCGAATGCGAAAGAATCCTCTTTGTTATGGCGTCTCTCAGAGCGATATCGTTAACGATCGGGAGTTGCGGTCAGTTCGGAGACGACTGGTTATGGATTCGGCCGAAGATCTCGACAGAGCGAAGATGATTCGGTACTCACCAGAAGCCGGAACGTTGGATCCGACGGATTTGGGCCGGACTGCCAGTCATTTCTATATAAAATACGACACAATTATGAAGTTTAATGAATTGATTTCGGATATTATGTCCGAAAAAGACATTTTCTCAATGATTGCGACGGCACAGGAGTTCGACCAATTGAAGGTATGTCTGGTTTGGAGAGAGTTTGCAATTGTTTTTGTTTTGATTTTAAGTCTAAATAATTCAAAACATATTTCGCAGTCACGCGAAGACGAGTTCGACGAATTGGAAATGCTTTTACACAACGACTGCAATCTGGGAGTGGCCGGTGGGGTCGAGAATAAGAACGGAAAAGTCAATATTCTTATGCAGTCGTACTTAAGTCGCGCCAAAATTGATAGCTTTTCTCTGGTCTCGGACTCTATGTTTGTAATGCAGGTCTGAATTGGATTTTGTTTATTAATAAATTGCTTTAAAATGAATTATTCATAAAATGTTTAATAATCGACAGAACGTTAACCGAATAACTCGCGGACTATTCGACTACGTGTTGAAGAAGGGTTGGGCGATATTAGCGGAGCATTTGCTGAAAGTGAGCCAAATGTTTGAGCGCAAAATGTGGGAATACGAGTCGCCATTGCGTCAGTTCAATGAGATCTCATACGAAGTGATGGATAAACTAGAAAAGGCGAAACTGACTGTTCATAAGATTCGCGATATGTCGGCCGACGATATCGGGCGACTTGTGCGCCACCAGAGCTATGGCTCGACACTGAAACGACTTGCAGACACTCTTCCCAATATCGAGATCGAGGCTGTCCTGAAGCCGGTCACCCGAACTGTTCTGATGGTTCAGTTGGAGATAAAACCGATGTTTCGTTGGGACGACAGATATCACGGGAAGGTTTGCGAATCGTTTTGGGTTTGGCTGTCGGACATAGACTCCAACCATATATATCACTCCGAGTTATTCAAGTTTACCAAAAGACAAGTTCTGCACAAAGAGGCCCAGAAGATGACGTTCAACATTCCACTCCTGGATCCGGACCATCTGCCCACACAATACCTAATTCACAGTTCATTTGATCGATGGATCGGTTGTGATCTCGACGTCAGCCTTCCCTGTCGTCACTTGATTTTGCCGGAAAAGTACGTTCCATACACTCGACTCTTGGATTTGGATCCACTGCCCGTCACAGCCCTTCACAACCCGTTATACGAATCGATCTATAAGTTTACGCATTTTAATCCAATACAAACTCAAGTATTCCATACGCTATACCACACCGACAACAATGTCCTATTGGGTGCGCCGACGGGTTCGGGTAAGACTATTGCCGCCGAATTAGCGATGTTTCGGGTTTTCAATACGAATACCAGCGCTAAGATCGTATACATCGCGCCTCTGAAGGCACTCGTAAGAGAACGGGTTGACGACTGGAAAGTCAAAATTGAGCAGAACTTGGGCCGAAGGATAGTCGAGTTAACTGGAGATGTGACGCCCGATAGACGCGCTATACTGGAGGCCGACCTCATTGTGACGACTCCCGAGAAGTGGGACGGAATCAGTAGGAGTTGGCAGACGAGGCAATACGTGAGAGATGTGGCACTCATTGTCATCGATGAGATACACCTATTGGGCGAAGACAGAGGGCCTGTACTCGAAGTGATAGTCTCGAGAACTAACTTTATTCGAGAGAACACGAGTCAAACCACACGAATCATAGGTCTGTCGACTGCCATCGCGAACGCCCAGGACTTAGCCAATTGGCTCAACATAAAGAAAGTGGGTTGTTATAACTTCAAGCCCTCTGTTCGTCCGGTGCCTATTGAAGTGCATGTAAACGGATTTCCCGGAAAGAACTACTGCCCCCGAATGGCGCTTATGAACAAACCGGCCTATCGGGCGATACTACAACACTCCCCCGAAAAACCAGTTCTTATATTCGTGTCTTCGCGCCGACAGACCCGTCTCACAGCTCTTGATTTGATAACGTTTTTGTCGACAGACGACGATCCCTACCGGTTCCTTCATATGGACAAAACGGCAATGAGTGCTCTCATACAGACTGTTCGCGACTCCAATCTCAAGATTATTCTCGATTTCGGCATTGGTTTACATCACGCGGGCCTTCACGAGAGGGACAGGAGTTTAGTCGAAGAGCTCTTTTCGAATCAAAAGATACAGGTTTTGGTGACGACTGCAACCCTCGCCTGGGGAGTCAATCTGCCCGCCCATGCGGTAAGTGATTTGAAAAATATAGTTAATTAAAAAATATTAAATTTTTTATTTTATCAAAATTCAGGTCATTATTAAGGGAACGGAATATTTTGATGGGAAAAAGCAACGGTATGTCGACTTTCCCATTACAGATGTGCTGCAGATGATGGGTCGGGCGGGAAGACCGCAGTTTGACACCACAGGAGTGGCCGTAGTGTTGGTCCACGACATCAAAAAAGAGTTTTACAAAAAGTTTTTGTACGAACCGTTTCCGGTCGAGTCGTCGCTGTTGGGCGTACTGTCCCAGCACTTGAACGCCGAAATAGTGTCGGGAACTGTCCGATCAAAACAGGACGCAATCGAATATCTCAATTGGACTTATTTGTTCCGACGGGTCATTAAAAACCCGCACTATTACGGACTGGAGAGCCAGGAGGCCAGTGATGTCAACGCTTTCCTATCCAAACAAATCGATATAACTTTGGAAACACTGATCAACGACTGGTGTATAACCATCGATGAGGACGAGCGCACTCTCAACGCCACTCCGTTGGGTCGGATCGCGTCTTATTATTATTTACATCACTCGACTGTCCGTATGTTCCAGTCCTGTTTGGCCGACCCGAACGCCAATTGCGATTACGAGTCTCTCCTCGAAGTGCTGACCAATGCCTATGAATATAATGAACTACCGGTGCGTCACAACGAAGATCTTCTAAATGGAGAGTTGGCCAGCATTTGCCCGATTAAAGTGAACCGACAGTCACTCGACAGTTCCCACACAAAAGCCCATCTCTTACTTCAGGCACACATATCACGACTACCGCTGCCGAACACCGACTACTTCACAGATCTGAAGTCAGTGTTAGATCAGGCGATCCGTATAATTCAAGCAATGATCGATGTGTCAGCACTGGCCGGTTCTCTGCCAACTGTTCTCAAAATAATAACTTTAATGCAAATGATAGTCCAGTGCCGATGGCATTACAACAATCCGCTGCTAATTGTTCCGAACGTTACCGAAGATATAGTCTCTTCTCTACCCAAACAGTGCTCTTCTCTTCCACTTCTCATTCGAATTGCTTTCAACAATGGATTCGATTATTTGCAGAACTTTCTAAAGCCTTATATTAGCGAACATTCAGTAATCGAAACCATTTACGAAACGCTTCAAAAATTACCAACAATTGAGTGTTCGTTAAGTTTAGTTAAAACGGTTGAGTCGGACAGTGAGACAAAGATCAGAAGTGTTTGCAAATCAATTCCATTGGATTCGACGTTCAATCCGAGCAAACAGTTGACCATTAGTTGTGAAAAGAATTCGGAATATGTTTTGGTTTGTGGCCTCAAAAGACTGGGTAATCAGAAACGAGACGCCAGTAGTCGAGTGTTTGCACCGAAGTTCCCGAAAGCGAAAGACGAGAATTGGGTTTTGGTTTTGGGAGATATCGACAAATCAGAACTGATTGCAATGAGAAGAGTCGGTAATATCGGTGCGAAAAAACAACATAACCTCTCGTTCAGCACTCCGTCCACTCCGGGAGCAGTCATTTATACTCTATATCTGGTCTGCGATTCGTATCTAAATTTGGACCAACAGTACAACATATGTCTGTCTATTGAATAGGGAATTAATTGGGTTTCGATTATTAAATCATTTTTTGGTTAATTCACTTATTTTTGAATTATATTTATAATAAATATATTAATAATTCAATTGAATTATAAATTATTTAAATTATTTCGATTAAAAATACTATATATTTGTGAAAAAATGATTGCATTTGATGTTAATATTGTTTTATAATAAATAAAAATTCATTCCTTATGAACGAAATCCAAACATATTTTAAAACTAAATCAAAAATCAATCGCTAAAAGAGCCGGAATAAGAGGCATAAGAATTGCTGTCATTATTACATCATATCATGTAATCACAGTATCGCTGATTACAGTACAAGTTTAAGCCCAGCTTTTAGTCTCCTCACAGCAAAAGACAATTGATTATTACGTATAGCAAAATGATTTATACGCGACTAACGCAGTGGACAAATCATTTTTACGTTTTGACTAATGATTTTTACGCGCAATGCGTTATAACGTATTTCAATGCATTCATTCGATTTGATAATTTGTTTGAGTAAACCTTATAAGTTATAACTAAAAATTTGACAGTAAGTTTTTTGATTATAAAACTATAATAAATTAATATATATGTTATATATGTATATATGTATATATAAACGTACATGTAATTAACATATGAAAATTAACATGTATAATCATTAGAGTCCACAGAACGTAGCAAAAATTACTATGCGCAGCAAATGTAAAAATTAGACATGTACCTGAGAATTCTTATTAATATTTATTTGCGAATATAAATATATTTATTTAAAATTTAATATTTAAAGCATTTTTCATGTTTCATTTTTCGCAGTTTTTTCATTACTTAATACCAGGGATGTCGACGGGGGGGGGGGGGGTCAGCCT
>JAQIYC010000305.1:0-15490 GCA_034699545.1 Porobelba spinosa
TTATCAGATACAGGTGCGCTTGGAATGCAAATACTACTGATAATGTGGATAAAAGTTGAGTGAAACAGAGGATATATAAAATCTAAATCTCGCTCTAATATTAATTATTGTCAACAATGAAAAAAGTTTTTAGCCCTTTTTTCTCATCCTTACTAATCATTGATCAATTAGTAATCACACATAATATGACGTAAACAAAATTTCCTTATTTTAAAAGTAATAAATTTTAAGTTGATTTTATTCTAAATAATGCAACATTTTTAAAATGACAAAATATTTGATAAAAGTTTGTTTTTTTTTGAAAAAATTATATATTTCATTAATAGTTATTTAAGTTTACTTTAAAAATTGGAATAAACAAACTGTAAATTAACAATTAATTTTAAACTGTCAAGATCAACACTTTATCAATATTTTCTATACTGTATTAAAGTTTTGTATTGAAGAAACTCAAATTTTATTTTTTAATGTTTTGCAATATATGCCACTTTTTCTAAAAGGTGATGCTAGTTAATTTTTGTCATCGAAGATTTGTTTTTGCTCTTTTAGTTTTGAGGCAATAAATAAAAATAACCTTTTTTGAGACATTTTTTAAAACTTATAAATGAAAATATTCCTTTTAATTGATCTTGTTAACAACCAGACAAAAAAGTTGTGTAAAAGAATGTTCTTTAAATTGATGTTTAAGTATTTTTGTTTTAGGTAATAGTTTTTGAGATATGAATGAAATTAGGGATGTGCAAAATCGGCCAGCTTAGGGGGAATCAGGTAGGGTAAAATGGCTAATTTTTTTTAATTCTAGGGGAGAGGATCAGATAGGGAATAAAAAAAAGTTTTATAGCGGCTATTTTTGGCGCAAAAACGTCATTTTAACCAAATTTCAGCTAATTTGACCAAAATTAACCTTAATTTAACTGGATTTAAGCCGAATTTAGGCCGAAAATTTAAAAATTTGCCGGCCTTGGGTACCTCAGCCGCGGTCTCAGGGGGGGGGGGGGGAGGAAAATATAGGTTTTTTCAAACACAAAGGAGGGGATAATCGGTTGATCTCTACTTGCACATCCCTAGAATGAAATGGTACTTTTTCTTTGACTTACCTGTTATTTTAAGCTGACAAGTGAGTTTCGACATAAATCAGCATAAACAAGGTACTTATTTAAATTAAAAATAATTTTGAAAAAATTGTAAATTAATTTTAAAGTGTTTAACCTAATTATTTTTTTATTGACTTATATACTTTAAGTGTCGAGTTATTAACTGTGCTTTTAATATAGAAATTTTAAATTGTTTTTTTTTGAGCAAAATAATTTTTGTTAAGGTGCAATAAATATGGTTGTTTTTAATTTTTTAGAGAGGAGTTCCTTTTTTCTTCAAACTTCTGGAGAAATAGAGGAATAAGGCCAATTTTTCAATAGAGGGAGATCTAAGGGCTTATCTCCTCTCTTCGACAATCCTGCTTAAATAATCGCTAAGTTAAGACCAGAAACTTTAATCAAAATCTCTTTAGATTATCGACGATTACCAAACTAATAATATATATTACTATAAATTGTTTATTGCTAGAATCTATTACAATTATAAAATTAAAATATTTTGTTAGTGTTATTATTTGTAAATATAAATTAATAATTTTAATTAAGAATGATTAAACTAGTTAATTAAAAGTTAAAAATAATAATTTTCAATAATTTTCAATAATTTTGAATTATTTCAACAACCAAGATAGAATTTTAAAGACAGATAAAAAACGTCGTAACTGTGAGTCCCATACGATTAGAGGGAGTTTAAGAGTGAGACATAAACACAACAAACAGTGGATAGACTTCAAGCATAAGTCAAAGCGTTATATAACTCAATAATTAACTTAATTTATTGAAATATTTTTATTACTCTAAACCAGTTTTATATTTAATTTATATTTATTTTAATTTAAAATTAATTTCTAAAATCTTTTACTTATTTATATTTTATGAATCAAAAGAAATGAACAAAAAATGATTAAATTGTTTGTAAACCAAATGACACGAAAATATGTTTAAGAAATGAGTCTTAAGACTAAACGAGAATTAGTGACACAATTAAGTGATAACTAATTGGATATAACTGTTCGATAGCGACAATGAGTGGACTGCCATCGCTGTCCTCATCGGTGATGTACTCCGAGTGGTCAGTGATCCGAGTGGTGGACATCTGCGAGAGATCACGTGTCAGTGTTTTGCACAAAATGCCAATCAATGGCACTCTTCTCGTCAACTCTTGTGTCAAACCATTGGCTCAGATGTTGAACAACTCAACCAACAGTTCAACACTCGATTCGAACGGTCAGTCTTCTGGGGCCGAAGCGACTGATTATCTGCAGAACGACAGAGACGTGTTGTGGATAATGGAAGTGATCTGTTATGGACTGTCACTACCGCTGTCTTCGGGCGAACAACACGACTGCGTCCGAGACTGTGTCCAAATATACTGCGAATGGATGTGTGCTCTGAGCCCACAGTTGGCCAAATCGAGAAGCATTCCGTTCCCCATCCGAGACGACCCGAACCTCTATTGCCGTAAAATATTAGAACACATTTACAACATATTCACTGCCCGTTCCATCTCTGGCACCGAAACCAATCTCTTGGACGTCGTCTCACGACAGGCCCTCTTATGTCACCGACTGTTGCGTACCATTGAGAACATTGCACAGGACGAGCACAACCTAATGGACAGACAGACTTGGGATTCTCTGTTGATTTTCCTGTTGGCCATAAACGACACTTTACTGTCGCCGCCCGTCGAGGCCAACGACATCGGGACCCAACTGTCGGAACGGATAATAAGTGTTTTATTCGAGATTTGGTTAATCTCTTGCATTCGTTGCTTTCCTTCGCCCTCTTTCTGGAAGACATTCCAACAGTTGAGCACTGGTTGGCGACACAGACCGGCCCTCATCGACAACTGGAACCGAATTAACTATAGTTTGACTTTACGTTTAGTACAACACATGTCGCCCAACAGTTACGACATTAACGCCAATCCGTCGACACTTCATAAAAACTTTCTGAACAGTATATTGGATGCCATGAGTGAAGAGATCCTCAGACAGTGTTGGTATCGCTTCCTCCACTCCATCGGCAATCCCGTCGACTTGTCTTCGCCCGAAATAATCAGCAAAACAGATAAGTTCTATCACAGCGCCTGTGCCTCCGAGAATGTGGTCGACCCGCGACAACATCCCTGTCTTAACAATTTGCCGCATATTTTCTACAGAGCTATGAAAGGCCTCTCAATACTCGTCGACATCTTTTTGGGAATACCTGTTGCCGTCGAAGAAGTCGATACAGACTTCCATAAGTCTACCACTTCTCTGGCCCTCTCCTCTTCCCCATCCACCCAACCCCCGCCCACTCCACCCGAAAAACGAAAGCCAACTTTCCCTCTGACTATCAACAAAGCGCCGAACAAAGCCTTGGGTCCGACGAAGAGTCTTTTGCCAAATAAAATGGAACCGAATATTAATCCGTTGCCAACCATTACATACCCTTCGGCACCGGAATATGTTCTGTCGCCCACTCGGCCCAAATCGACTTCAATTCTGGACATATTAGGCGATTGGCTCTTCCAATCAGCTCTGTTTGGCTCAGAACTGAAGGATCAGATGGAGAGCAATGAAATGAGTCGTTCGAATAGCAACCAATCGTTCACTCAATTAAATGACTTACAGCGCAAACCATCGGCCGCTTCCGAGCGACTACTTATCGAAACCCTACCACTTCTCGGCCCCGAAAGCTTCGAAGCGGGTCAGGCGGAGGCTATTGGGGCGCTCTGTCGGCTCTTCTGCTTCAAGAAGGCTGACGAAGAGATTTCATTAATGCTTAACAAACAATCACATCCGGCCTTTCAGAAGGTTTTTACATAATTTTTATTAAATAAATAAACATTTTGTTTAAAAATATTAAACTTTTAGTTGAGATTTCAATAAATATTTTTCAATAGTTAATACGTTTACACAATTGCATGAATTTTAAACTCTTATTACATTAACTTATATTGTTTTGAATGATTTTGGTTGAAAAGTATGAGTTAATGGATAACTATTTTATGCAATTTTACGCTAATCTAAATTTACGTCAATTATTGAAATATTTTTGTCTTTGAAATCGTAAAATAGCAATATCTCTGACAGTTATGCTTTGGAAATGTTATGCAAATTATCGAAATTTGCAATCTTTGAAATTTAAAGCAAATTGTATTAAAAATTATGATTTTTAACTAAATATAAAGAATAAGAATATACACTAATTGAGAAAATGAACACAAATCCAGATTAGATTATTATATGAATAACTTAATTGTAATTATTTATAAATTAATTTACTTTAATTTGCTTTTCATCTATTTTTATGGTTGACTTATATTTCTGTCTAAAGTTGAAATGTTTTAAACCCTTAATCTAAACTAAAATCTTGTTTTTAGGTTAAGAATTATTTAACTCGTTTTCATTTGGCTCTTCAGTACGGATTAGCGCTTAAAGAAGTGATTATTTTATTTATTATTTTATTACCAATTTTTAATCTGAATGTTTGACTTGACCTGAAAGCCATTGCGCCGACAAATATTGGCCAGTGTTTTGATCAACTCAACCAAAGTGTTTGAGGTAGACCTTCCCGGAGGAAGTCTTCTTATTCCGCATTACTTGAAGGCTCTCGAGATATATCTGATTCCAAAAGAAAAACTAAAGTAAAGCTATTTTTAATTATAATCTTATAAACTAATTGACGTTATATTTAACCGATATTTCAGTTCAAAACCAGACGTTGAGATCCGTCGCTCGTGTATTAAAATACTATTATCTCTTCTGTCATATCCCCTACACTTCAATGAACTTCCCATTAAAGGTAATGACAATCGAATTCCAATTATATATTGTTTAATAAATTCTGTTACCAATTGTGAACTTTAGACACATTAAGTGAAATGCCTTCGACGACATTCCAATCGCTTCGGCCCCGACTCATCAATTTGTTAATTCAAGCCCTTTCTGGAGAACCCGATTCGACAAACGTTCAAATGATTTTAGGTATTACTACAAAATTGACCTCAAAATGCAATCATTTGTTTTATTCATATAATTTAATCTACTTTTAGGCGGTTTTCTACTTCTGGTGTCGGATGCGTCGATCCACGACTCGTTCACTTGTATTGATTCCGATAATAGCATCGAATCGATGCGAACCAATTCATTCAGTGGTGAGAATTGTTTCGATTCGATGTTTTCAATCTTTTCTTTTCCGCAAAGTTTTGTCCAAAATATTAATGTTTTGCCAATAATTTGAATGTAAACCACATTCAGAACACTTAAGATCTGAATCGCCAGGACTAGCATTCGGTCAGCACTTCTCGTTCGGCCAAACCAGTTGTGACTCGAGTTTGGTTTCGACTGATATTCCATTTTCAGACGACGGCAAAGGAATTCCTGGTATTAGTTTGGACTGAATAAACATCTTTTTAACTAAACATTTGTCGCTTTCACTCTATGGCATGGCTTTTGACAACTCTATTAACACTGTTTTGAATCCTTTTTATTTGACATTTTCCCAATTTTCTCCTTTAAACTAAACTCTGAGTTAATCCGTTTGAATGGTTTGCCAACAGATACAGCCAAAGGCCTGTTCGGTCGGTCACTCTTCCATGTGGGCCACGTCCTCAACAAATGTCGCGACAAAAACCAATACGACTCTCACGTCTCGTTGGCAGCTCTGGACGTCTTGTCAGCCATCGGTCGAATCCATTTGGGAAATGACAACAAAAGTCCGCTTTATTTGAATTGTTTTATTGAATGCAAAGACACAATAAAACAGATCTTTGCGTTCATTGAGAGCCAGTGCGACAAACCGGCGCCATTCCACTCGAAAGACCTGCATTCCACGATTGTGGCCGCATACCAGTGCCTCGCCGTCTGGTTCCACGAACACACACACCTTCTCAAAGACAAAGAATGCATTTCTATGCTCTTCGAAGTGATAGAACTCGGCATTTCCGGATCCAAGTCCAAGAAGAATGGCTTTGTCTTCAAGGCTGACAAACACTTAAAGCCGGCGTCAATGCGGGTGCGGGAGGCGGCCGAGTCCCTGCTCACCCTTTTGATGAACCACTTCGGCTACTGCCCTCCCAGCCCGTGTCCGCCCGATTCGATCATTAGTTCGAGTCTTATAAATGAGTCAAATCTCTTGAAGTATATGTCAATCGGCAACAACTTTACGGCCGAAACGTCTTGCGATCGCTTTAAGTACTTCGTTAGCGATAACCTCATAATGTTAGCCATTTTGGATGAGCCCAACGACAGGCAAACTGTTTGTATAATCCGTTCCCCGTTTGGCAAATATTGCTGGTCTTTCAGATTCCAACAGTTGCCGCGAAAACACGACTTCCGGACAGTTTCCGAACCGGTGTTACGACCGTTGCCTAAGACTGAAACCACATCCGCGCCATTGACTCATCAAATTCGTCACTTTCCAGAATCATTGGACAAAATTAAATCATCGAAATTGTGAGTTATCTCTGAAAGGGTTTAAATCCGATATAAATATTAACTTAAAATTTGTTCAGCGATTGCATTGTTCCGAATCTGTCGAAAATGATCGCCGAATCGCCGGAATTCAAGTCGGATCAGGAGATTATGCTTAATATTATCGATAAAGTCGAGAATCACATGAAGTATGAGAAACAAAGACTTTATAAAACGCCTTCAATTGCCAGAAGCACTGAATGCAAAGAACCGATGGCTTCGACGGACTTCGAGGCCGCGCGACTCATACTCTCGCACTTCTCGTTCCTTACTTTCGAAACTTTACAGGTTTTACACCTTTTAGTCATTTTTATTGATTTCTAATCTAAAACAAAATTGTTTTATCGAAAGGACGCACCGATGGGTCAAATGATTCCTTCACTAATTGCTCTAAACAACAAAAGTTCAGAATTTGTGACAAATCTGAAAATTCTTGATTCGATATCGAACCGAACGAGTGATACGGCATTTGTTTATTACATTCGGAAAGGCGTGAAGACAGCGGACGATATCCTCGCCGGTAATAAACAACAAATTGTGTCCAACACTCAGTTCAGAGAATTTATTCTCTCTCTGGGCTGTATTGTCGACATCAAAAGCCACTCGGGTTGGACTGGGCATGTGTCGAGTGCCTGGAGAGTCATCGAAGACGAGACCAATTGTAAAGAAAAAGAAAACAACTTTGTATTCGACGGCCGAAGACATGTCCTCTATTGGGCTGACGTTAGCCACGAATTGGTTTTCTTACTTCCGTCCGGTTTTACGTCTTTAGCTGAAGACTCGGCAGACAATACATCGCTTGACGGGGACTATAAGGGTAGAGCCGCCAGTGACGCCCAATCCGATGCCCGTTCGGTGTCCAGTCTTAGTGACGACGGAAGCAGTCAATCGAAGACTATCTGTGAGAACGAGTCGACGAGAAGTAGTTTGAGGCGAAAGTTCCGAAACCAAGTCCTGCATAACATTGGATGTGATGTCAAAGTACTTATATTTTGGATGGAAAGCATTGATGATCTCTACGACCTTCCCATCAGTCAGTGCTTCAAATGTTTGATTAAAGACTACTTTTGGCTTAATTTGAATACATTTTCAGATACTTTACTTCTGACGACCGGCACTGGCGTTGAATCGAATTTGAGTTTATGGAAAGACTATGTTTTGATTCTAATCCATCCATTAAAGAACGGACTCTTTCGAATTATAGTGCAGGGCTCGGGCGGCCGGTTAGCTCTGCTTTGATTTTAGAAATATTTCAATTTAAACACTAATCGAATGGATATTTTTTAGAACTCCTATTACTTTACCATTAATTGATGGAATGGTTGTCAATAAACACATTTTGGGTATATTCGTGAGACTAACAGCACTGAACATATGCCGGCGCCGGCGTCTCGACGCCGAAAGGTATTTCGATTTACTATTATTCTAAACTAAGTTAACAATAAACTAATGACTGGTTTCGGTGCCATAGCTTCCAACCGCCTCACGTCAAACGAAGACTGAAGATCCAGGAGATTGTCAACAAATACCGTCTTTTGTTACCCGAATCTGAATTTTACAATTCGTTATTCACTTCGAAATAGTTTATCAAATGTTAGACAAAAAAACTTGAAATACATTCATATCATGTATTAGAACTGAAAGTAATTTATTTAATTAGAAATAATTTATTAACTTATTATATAAACTGTTGAAAACTTTTTAGTATAAAAACCACAAAAATTTTTGTGCAATTAATCGAATCGATTACCAATAAATTGATTCAATAAAAGTGAATAAAATAAAAATTATTTAATTTTTCTAAAAAAAAGTAAAAATCGATTAATTGTCGAAAGCGTTCGTTCAGTCGACCCATAATTGTTTGAATGTATTTTCGCCCGAAATCCGTACCTTTTCTATGGTTTCCAGAACTGAATTCAAGAGTTCATTATGTAATTCGTCTTCAGTTTTGTTCGCATTTATTGTCTGAAAGAATGGAAAATAAGAATCAATTGAGAAAACAATGAACTGAAGACCCGAACCGAGCGATGGCTTACTTTCCAATTGCTTTCTCTCAGTCTTTCGTAGTTTTGTTTGACTTTTTGCTGAAAACTCTTCGTTTCGTACTTTTCGTCTCCAAAACCATTTCTATTGATAATCACGTCTTCAGAAGCGGTCAAATATAAGACTAAATCAGGTTTCGGAAGCCCTCTGTCGGGCCCTCGACACCAGTCAAAGTCCATCGCGGGTTTGGCCGCAGAATAGGCGACTCCGGAGTAGGCGTAGCGGTCGACGATCACTGATGTCCCGCAAGACAGCAGTTCTTCCAATTGGGAACACATTTCCCAGCGATTGGTCGAAAACAAGAGATGAATGACTCTGTCGTCCATTTGTTGGTCGCCTTTCAGATATTGACCGATCATTTGGCCAATAATTGTGGATCTGTTCGGAAATGCCATCAATTGTGTTGCGAATGACTGCTGTCGGAGCGCTTCGCACAAACGCACCGCTTGTGTCGACTTCCCCACTCTGTCCACCCCTTCCAACACAACCAGTGCTCCTCGAGTTAGCATTCTTTGCATTAAATCTTTATTAATAATTCATTTAAACTTTTTTTTAATCAAATTATAAACTAATCTATAATTTCGGCGCAATTTTCATTGCAATACAAAGATTAGTTAAAATAACTTACAGTACATTAAAAACGTAATATTTTTATGCAATACTAAACGACATTACAATGTATTGAATCTATGATTTGATTTTGTGGTTTAAATGTTTAACTCAAAGCCAAACATAATTCTTGGACTAATAGCTCATTTAATGCACGGAATTTGAAATTGAAACCAAACTATAGGTGATTTCAAATAAATTTAAGTTGTATTTAATATCTAGCAGATATATTTAACAACTTGATTTACTCTAAATTTAGAATTAAAAAAAAATTAAAACCCGTTAATTAATTTTTTAAACCCCGATATTGTTTAATGCAATATTATGTCAAATTATGACGAATTTTAGTGAATTACTGCATAAATGTTGCAGAATATCTACAAGAGGTCAGATTTGCAAAATTTGCAAGAAACATTATAACACTTGTTAATACACATTATTACAATATATATAATTTTATTTAAATATATAATAATTATACAAATATAAATTGTAGATTTTAAACACATATTTACTAATATTTTTTCTCGGAAATTATCTTTATATACATTGAGTGTTGGCCAGAATGAGTCAGGTCTGGGCAGTCAGTTAGGGGTAAATGACTTATTTTTTGGTAAAATCCCATTTGGTCCAGGTAATGGTTAGCTTAAAAACAAAACAGTTTATTCCAGCTTAAATTATGCACAAAAACACTATTTTGTTTCTGACAATTACATTTAAAGTTAAATTAATTAAATAATTTAAACTAAATTAAGACTAAATTAAGCAAAATTTAACTGCATTTAAACCGGATTTAGCGTTAATTTAGATAAATTTACACATTTTGTAAAACACTAAAAAAATTTTCGGCCGCCAACGGGCATTTTTAACAAAACTGAACAAAATTAACGGTATAAGGTGACAGAGGTAAAATTTTCAGATTAGGGGGTTGCGGACCTAGAGCTCTCATTGGCCAGCGTTGCATACATTCTTACAAACATTATACATAACATAAACAAAGTGGAGGGAATCAAGGTCTGCAATCCCCTCATTTGAAAATTTTGCCCCCGACCACTTATGATCTAATTCCAAAGAAACCCTTCTAAAAATTTCGGCGGCGGCGGGAATTTTTTTTTGCTTTAATACAAAAATGGCGTTAGTTTAACTAAAATAATGCTAAATTCGGTTTATATCCAGTTAAATTAGCTTAATTTAGTTTAAATGGTTTTAAAACGGCTTTAATTGCGGTTTTTGGTAACAAAATGGCGTTTTTTTGGCGGATAACCCACCTTCCCCCGATGATTTTGAAAAACATTTTGTTATTTACCCCCATGCTGAACGCCATCCTGACCTGACCAAGTCTGTTTATGTCTAATTATAACTATTATTAGTTTTATTATTCTTTTAATTGTTTTTAGTCATATCGTGCAAATCATTGTTGAATTTTAAATAATAAATAATATAATAATTTTGTTTATATTTACAAACTATATATTCGGCAATAGTTTGAAATTCTTTTTGATTAACAGACAATCGTTTCTCAAACTAAACAAACTTTGACTAAAATTTTGAATATTATTACCAAAAGATATTTTCAATGAATTTCGTTTATTTGAAATTATTTGTGATATTTATCACTTGTGTTGACATTTCACAGAATACTTGTCCGAAGTTTCAATTGATTCAACCATTGGATGAGACAATAGGTCTTTCCTATGCAGTCGTAACGGAAGGAAAGTATTATTTAATTACAAACGAAATGCTCGAAAACAAGACTTCGATTAAAGCGTTAGAAATGCCGAAAGAGTACCGAAAGCCGTTCGGAGTTATGCTCTTCGATAAGCGCCAGTGTTTGCCCCCTCTCTACCATCTCTTTGCTTATAGGGTTGGGTAGTATTCATTCGAAATTACTCTTAATTTATTTAAGCTTTAATTTGATTAAACAGTTAGTAATGTCTTTGAATGAGACGTATGATTGGCACATAGAGATGGATCTAATGAATGGCACTTCAAGACACTGGACACCTGAAGCCAGAGTTTTTCCCGATTATATCAAATACAATCCTTTTGTGCGAAGACATCGCATGAATTTCACTATGTTTTGGTCTAAAAGAAAAAGTTTAATAATAGTCAACCTGCCGGTGCCCGGGGTGTCACTCAATGAGTTTCGCAATTACTACCACACAATCCAAATATCAAACTCCTGTCCATCGAATGAAACCTATTTAGAAGACGATTCTAAGAATATTAAACAAGTGTTGGATCCGTACGAAGACTTTGAGACCTGTTTTATTCACAATGACTCACAAGTCATATGTTTGGGTCCGAAAGGCTTCAGCACTTATGACATCGATTTGGATAATTCAAAAGTATTTTATTTTATATATTTCTTATATATTATCTTAATTCTAATTTAAGTAAACTATGAATTGATAGGACGGGCGACTACGGGTGCAAAATGCGAGTAAATTGGTTCCAGAGATACCTATTGTGCGGATATTGAGACAAATTGTAAGCAATTCTTCAATTGTTTTAACAAATTTTAAATAACTTTTTGTTTAATTTTCAAAATAACTGAAGTGTCCGGAGATTACAGGTTTGGAACCGATGACTGCCATCACTACAAGAATGAGCACTCGTTTGACTGAAGGAACGATTTCAGATAAAAAAGCGAATGAAAAAGACAACGATTCGAAAGCTCTGTTTTGGCTGATTGTCATCGCATTGATAATCGCATTAATAATCTTTGTCTTAGCGCTACTCTATTGGTGCAAAAGGCGAGCAATGGTTCCGTCATTTCCAACATTCCATTCTCTGACCAGCACTCCGTCGATTGCCTATCGATCCGATCAAACCAAGTCTTCGGACTCAGACAGTGACTCGACGTTAACGGACGGATCACAACTGAATAATAAGAATAAGTTAAACGATTTGAACAAAAGTTCAATTAGTTCTTCGCCTTCAATGAGATCTCAAGGAAATGCCATTCAAGGGAAAGGTGTTCCGACTGCTCAAAGTCTCGTCAACTCGAGTTCGTCGATGAAGTCAAAGGTTAATACGAGCGGTAAAACAGATTTGAAGAAAGATTTGGCAAATGTTAGCTCCGGTGGACAGAAAGAGTTGATGAAATCAGAAGCGAATGCAAACAATAGTCGAAATATATCGCCAACGGATCCAAAGACTAAAAATCTGATCGATTCGATGCGATCGCAAACCAATGCGAAAACGAATGAATAAAATGTAAGACAAATACAAAACATCGGAACCGATAAAATCATTTCAGCCGTTACTCTATGAAGTCATCTCAAACCAAATTAAATATTTATTTTCTTTTATATTTTTAATATTTATTTTATAATTATTTATCCTGGTTCAGTTTTTTAAATATAAAATTTAATTTTTATAAATGCAAAGAAATATAAATCTAAAAACAATAAAAATATAATAAATTCTCTAAATGTGAGGCCTTTTAGTCAGTCTTAAGATTCTTTACCAAATTTCTCCGAGAATAGGCTCTAACTTCTCGATTACTAATTCTCAATTCTCGAACACTAATTATCAACCAAATGGTTTGGCCAAAACTCCCGAAGAAAAATATTTGGTTCCTGACACTTCCCTAGGATTTTGCTCGAATATAGAACACCAGGGTTGGCCAGACTGAGTCAGGTCAGGGTATGGTGTTTAGGTAGGGATAAATAATTTATATATTTTAAATCCTAGTAGGAATATGTAGGCGTGACCTCAAAAATTAGGTGGGGGATTTTCGCCAAAATTTGTCAAAACCGCCATTTTGTTTCCGAAAACTGTAATTAAAGTCGATTTAACCGGATTTATACTAAATTAAGCAAATTTATCTATATTTAAAACGGATTTAGCCGTAATTTAATTAAATTAACGCTATTTTTACAAAATAGCGCAACAAATTTCCGTACTCCTTCGGCTGCCGGCAAAATTTTAAATTCTAGGAAGTGGGTCAGAGGTAAAATTTTTCTCAAAAGTGGTAGCGGACCTAGATCCCCATCGGACAACTATGTAAGGCACCACTGTAGAAAATTGCCGGCTTTAGAAATTATCCCGTTATTTTCCCCTGCTGACTCATACCTGGACGCACCTAGGATTTTACCAAGAAATGATTATTTAGCTTTACAATAATTTTATTGATTTACAGCAATTCAGTTGTTTGAATACATTTAAAAAATTTATTAAATGCAGGAATGTCGAATGGAGGTCTAGAACTTAAAATTTGGCCTTTGACTCTTTCTTATAAATTTGCCGGCCGACTTCGACGGTCGGCTAATATTTCGGTTTTTTGGGGTTAAATTGGTGATAAATCCAGTTTAAATCCTGTTTAAATTTAGTATAAATTCAGTTGTAAATGAGTGAAAATTAGTCCTATATTTTTGCATAAACCCCTCTAACTTCGTCAACCACCGACATCCCTGATTAAATGTTTTTAATTAAATTAAATTATTATAAATTTTGCACACAATCACTGATTCCTTAATTTTTGTTTTGAACAATTGAAATATTGAATGTTATATTAAAGAGCATTTAATTCCGTTTTATTTAAAAAATAAAAATTACAAATTATATGTCAATAGAGTGACATAAAAGTCAATTTTCCATTCAATAGAATTTAAAGTTATTATAAACTTAATTCAAAATAATTAAAAGTCGATTAGCATTTTGTATTTATTTTGTTGCACTTAATACAAAGTGTACCGGAATATTGAAAAATTAATTGTCTCAGACAAATTCTTAGAAGCAAACGTAGTAAATAATTTTATAAGAGTATAAACTTTTGAACTAAAAATTTTAATGTTAACTTAAAAACAAAAAACTGTAAATTGAAATCTTAAACAATAAATCTATTTTATTATTCTTATGTTATTTATTATATTTGAGTTAATTTTAAAGTCTTTTATTATTTTAATATTTTAAACTATGGATTATGGACTCTGTTTTGTTTGATAATTAAAAAGTTTTATTATTAGCTTTTCTTTAATAATAAAAATCACATTACTTTGACTGGCTGCAAATTAACTTGACAACTAAAAACTATTTAACACTAGAGTAGCATATTTTCTCGAAACACAATATTTCCAAAACTATTTTCTTTAATTTCATCTTTTCAAAATTTAATTTTTTAATATCAACTAATTAACTTATCTTTTTATAATTAATTAACTCAAAAATATTATAAACCAAAAATGTTGAAACTCGGATATGGAAGGAAATGACTTCAAAATTTTTGCAAAATTCTTAGAGGAGAAAGTAATTTATTTACTTTATTGTAAATCGATGTTATCAAGCAAAAAAGTTTCTCACACAAAAGCATTGTATTCAATTTAATACTTTACACACATTTAATTTTTTAAAAGTTACGCAATTAAGCAAATTTCAATTTATTAGGATAAAAAATGAAAATCAATGAATATTTAAAAACTTTTTATATTTGCACAATATGTTGTTTAAATCGTAATTATGTAAATAATTGTATGCTAAAATTATTTGTAGTAATTTTTAATCAGTTTAACACACTTTTAAAGCAGCTGTTCCGGGAAGTAATGTACTTGTAACAATTCACTTAATCAAATCACTTATAAAATAAAAATGTTTTTTCATTAAAATATGTTTTTATCGTTTTTTTTTACTGATTTACAGTAAACTAACATTATTTTCAATAATGAATTTTTTAAATTGCTTTTATATTAAACTACAACTAATAAAGGAATAAAATTTATTAAAGCTAGGAAAAATTCAGCCACACGTGAATGAGCAATGATATACTGTAAGTTTTATAACTTAAATTAGTGCCATAATTAAAACAAGTAGGGTTTTTGTTTTAATAAATATTATAAATAATTAATAAAAATCTAACTATATATAAATTAAATTACATAAACTATTTTTTAGATTATACAATTTGATAAAAAAAATTAATTTATTAATTAATTAAAAACGTATATAATTTAGAACTTCTGTGAGCAAAAAATCAGAGATGTCGGCAGGACTTCCACGTTAGTGGGTTGGGTTGGGTTGGGTTGGGTTGACTTTTAAAATTTTTTGACTAAATCCTGAATGGGTATTTTAGGCTGGCAATAATATAGATATAATTTACATTAATTTAAGATTAAATTTAAACTTGCTTTAAATAGAATTTAAGCTAAATTACCTAGATATCATATAAACTAAATTTAAAGTAAAAGTCAAAATTATAAATGAAATTCTCTTTTTCTCTTCAAAATCCTGGTGGGTCAGAGGCAAAATTTTTTATATTGAGGGATGAATTAATGGACTTGATCC